>JAHWFP010258562.1:0-10003 GCA_023313725.1 Lithobius niger | reverse complement strand
ATGGAACACTAATTTGTTCACACATTTTTTTTTATCACACTTTTTTTTGTGAAAAACTTTATCCCTTTTCCCCCCTCTAGAAGGCTTGCCATCGACAGTTATTTCCCCTCCCCCCGAATCTATCTCTCCCTCTTCAACATTACCACTCCACGATACTGTTCTGTTTGTATTCACGTTGTTCAAGATGTGACACCCCCTTCAAACTTGTTGATTTCATGCACAATCTCGGCGTGTTCCTCTAGCAGTTTGGCAAACTCATGACGTCGATTTTTGACATAATCCTGCAATGAAAATAGAGAATATACAAATTAGTCTAGTCATCATTTATTTTGCATTCCATTACCCTCCCCTCACCCAAAACAAGACTAATTTAAGAGGATGTAGATTTGTAGATTTTTTTACTTTTTTAAAAGAACTAAAACTGCAGTACCTTCAATTGCAAAAGAAGAGGCATTTGTAAATTCTTTTGCAATTAAAAATACTAGGAAAAATGTATAGAAACACTAAAATACCAGGGGCACCTGATTGAATTTAGTTTTTGTTTGTCCTTACGAAAATATCCCATTACCTTTTATTTCTACTATAGCAGTTTCCCCCCCACCTTGGAGCTCTATTATCCGTAGTTCGAAAGTCTGCTTCCCTGTCGGTCTCGTAACTCACTGCGCAAGACCGGAACTAGCTCCAGTCTTTATAAGCAGATCGCAATGGAGTGCAGCATCTTTCTTCCAACCCACATGAACCTAATCATTCGGGGGGAGGCTTGGGTGGGTAGGAGGTAATGTATATTTTCGTAAGAGCAAACAAAAACTAAAATCAACCAGGTGCCCCTTGTATTTTAGTGTTTTTATTGCCACGAAATATCCATTACCGGTTATTTCTATAGCAGACCTCGTCACAGACGGCGGCGGGCTAGGTACGGAGTACCCACGTTACGAGTCGACGGCCCCACGGACAGCGTCCAGGTGGAACCAACGAATGTTTCCCTCACCTGGACCCGGGATCCGCAGCGCCATGGGCTGGCAAGCAGGAACAGCAGAAGCCAGGGTAAAATCAAACAGTTCAACACCAGGGGAAGGCAAGGATGCAAGCAAGGAATGGATGCCAACCTACCTTGGGCGAGAAGCGAAGTAGCAGGCCGGAACTTGATGGAACGTGATTGGACGCCCAGACTTGCTGACGAGGAACACGAGGAATGATTCTGGCGAGGCACAGGGCGGAACGGTAATCGTGGTGGAACGGCGTACAAAGCACTGGTGGGACAAGCACACTGAGGCATGAGGCATGGTGGAATACATCAGGGATAATTTGATCGTGCGGCTTTGGGATCTGGATAACGAAACGGCGTCAGGCGCTGGGAGCAGCTAGGAGTCGAGGACAAACGGTCAGCGGAGTCAGGAAAACTGAGCACAAAGGTTGTTGAAGTCCCAGGACGGAAGTTGACGGGATAGGCGCAAGTCAAGGTGTGTTGGAACGGTGTACCAATGCCAAGGGTGGATCGTGACGTTCATCAAAAGAACTGGCCACTACACGAAGTACGAAGAATGTTGCACAAATGGTAAAAGCGGATCGCGATTGCCCGTAAGGTATCGATGCACCACAAACGCAAGAGGAATGAAAGACTCGAATGAGGAGACGAGATTGAGGGCCAATCGGTCACCGCACTGTGCCGGTGCAAAGGTTGCTGTCGTAAAGAGTAATTTGGATGCAAGATGAAGGCAGTGGCTGGTAACGAAAGGCGAGCGGTCCGAATGAAAGTTAGTTAATCCTTAGAGGCCGGGGTGAGGTTTGGGAGTGGCACGGTTAGAGTTCGGAAGGGAAAGAAAGAAAAAAGGGAACCGTGCAAGGAGGAACAGTCCCAATCCTGGACCAAAGATGTAGAATCGAGAACAGATCTTCTTGCGATACAGAGTGGCTTCATGAAGAGAGCGAAGAGGGTGCTAAGGTAGGAGCCAGAAACCGAGGGTGACTCCTTTAGCTTTCCCCCAGCACACGGAGCATGGTAAGCTACGGGTGGAATGATTCGAGTGGCGTACAATACCTATGAAGACAGGATAAAGGGATGGCGCATGATTGAATTGCCAAACCGAGTACAATGACAAGGTTTGGCATGCAGGAAAGGAGGCTGCCAACTTCCATGCGGCTTCGAGAGGACAAGGAATGGATGGAGTAACCTGGTTGACTGCGGCCATAGAGGAAGCTGGAGGTGAAGAAGGGGGTCGATACATGGGGGTCGAATGCAGCGTAACCGGATTGGCGGGTAGAGCAGGTGTGACAGGCGGAGCAGCCAGAAGTGGAGGCGTGAAGTGGCGGGTCGCCGTGGCTGATAGACCGTCGAATGGAGAAGGCAACGCAGAAGGGGCTGCCGTATAGAGTTCCTGAACCAAGGACGGAGATGGAGATGCCGATTGAGAGCGAGGAACGTGAGGAGGATCGAGCCCCATGAAGCCGCTTGGTGCGGGAACGACTACAATAGTACGCCCGCCATGGGGGTGAGGACGGAAGGGGCGACAGCCATGGCAGCTTATGCTTCAGGAGATGATAATTCATCCGTAAGGTTCAGTAATGATCCTGTAAAATATCCAAGTCGTTGGAAAGACAACTTCTGATTGAAAGATTGGGTTGTGGTCCTGGACTGCAGTCACGGTGGAATGGAGAGTGGCGTTTTCTGTACATAGTGAGAGTAGTTCCGACGAGAATTTCTTGGTGCAAGTAAGGATGAAATGAATGTTGGCGTCAACATTCTCTAAGTCCCTAACCGAAAGCTGGCGGCTGCCAGTTAAGGCAGTCTGAATAGTCGAGGCAGAAGGGAACGGGGCCGGCTCTACCTGGTGGCGTCGCAACTTTAGGGATCGTTGAGTTAACGGGACGAAGAGGAGAGTCGGATGTTGAGGATACCTGCGGCGAGATCAGAGACGTTGTGATGGCAGAGGATTGAAGCGGATGTGGGGCCAAAGACAACGGAACAGACTGGAACCTTACGTTTTTAATCCTGATCCTTTTTTTAACGAGCTGTCTCTGCTTGGAACCTGATGGTCGTGTAGGTGGTCGAAAGCCGGACGGCCCCGGGATCTCAGGACAGTCTCATGACATGTGACAACGGCCCTGGCGATGTTGTTGTACCAGAAGTAGTAGACTTGATAGAAAGGTTTTTTTTGATTTGTAGTAGATCCGCACAAAGGGAAGAACTGCGTTGCCTGAGACTTGATTTCTTTCCAGCGTGGAGGCGAAATAGTGACACAAATGGCGCACAGAAGATCAGTTCCATTACATTGCCGATGATGTTGGCAACAGGGATGCAGGTCATAATGTTCCCTTGACCCTGTTGCAAAGCCTTAACAAACAAGCCTTTGGAGAGGGTACATTTGGCGTCTTATCCGGAGAGAAAGGATCTTCAGATGACGAAGAGTCGGAGGACATGATGCAGCGACGGGCATGACAACATTGGGCGAGTAGGAACAACAGGGAACAGTTGGAAGTTTGAATTTTCGCATGCTGTGGCAGGTAGAAGAGCGACAGCTCGTGGTGAAAAGAGGAAGCGACACATGCAAGTCCCGGATGCGGAGTGGCGCGGCTAGCGGCAGATTGACGATGTCGAGGAACAAGACCGACTGGAAAGGGCAGACCTCTGACGGTGGATTTGGGAAGTAGAGGCGGAACAGCTCCAATAGAAGAGGTGAGAACTAGTTGAACGGGAGGGAACGGTGAGCCGAAGGACAGCCTCAGGATCGACAACAGGTAAAGACGCAAAATGTGAAGGAAATGAAAGTTTGAAGCGACGAGTGGTGGCAGTGTTGTCACGGAATGACACACTAGGAAACGAAGATGCAGCATACTACCCGGACGTAGAATGCGTAGAATGTGTCCACGGTGATCGTGGCTAGAAGAGGGATCGACACGTTGTGGTGAAATTAGGACTAGGGAATCGGAGAAAAGTCAAAAGTGCAGGACCGGCAGGTAGCGGCCCGAGAGGGACTGGCCAAAGGCTCGGACCAAGCAGGCAGACCCGGGGCTTCACGTCGACAGAGCGCAGTGATGCCAGGAATGGGCTGCAGAGGCGTCCTAACAATCCGTAGAGGACAACGTGGAGCAAGAGGTAGAAATCCTGGTGACAGGGTGTCTTTGTCGGGGTAACCGGGGAAATCGAGGTTCCAGGCAAAGAAGGCTCAGTGATGGCGAGGGAACAGTATCCATAACGACGGGGATCGGGGCCCGGGCGGTCCAGGAAAACACGTCATAGGACTGGAAGACTGATCGCAAAAGGGCCGTTGAAATCTTGGAAAAGGGACTAATAATCGTAGACCCGCTGGCGGGAAGAACGTAGAACCTGGGCTGGGCGATCCCCCCCCAGGGGAACAGAAGTCAAGAGGCGAAGGCAGGCGGGAGGACGGGAGCGTTGAAGAGGACCAAACGGCAGAACGTTCCGCAGTGAGGAAACTCCCAGAGAAGCTTCGGAAAGATGAAGGAAGGCGGCTGCAGTGGAAGACGGATCTTCCTTGATTGGGATCGCCGTAAGGAAATAGGATGCGGTGACGTGGAATGAGGCAGCAGGAGGGTCGGTGGCAACAGGAGGACCAACGGTGACCGGAGAATCGGTCACAACAGGAGGAACGGGCGGTGCATACATCGTGGAATGCGGGGCAGCCTCATCAGTAGGAGGATCAGGTGAGGGAACAGGCGAGTCCCCTCCCAACCCGAAGGACGAATCTGCAGCGCAACGAGGATCGTCGAGTCCTTGTTGCGCTGCAGACTCGTCCTTCGACTTTCATGAGGATCGAAGACAGCGCTCCAGGAGCAACCATGCGGTACAACTGCCCTAGGAAGAAAGATGCTGGTGATCGCTGCGTTCCGCTTATGTAGACGATCCCAGTTTTTGTCATGCGCAGAAGGTTACGAGACCGACAGAGAAGCTAACTTTCGAACTAGGGACAATCGAGCTCCAATGGGGGAAAACTGCTATAGAAATAAAAGGTAATGGATATTCGTGGCAATAAAAATTTTCTTTTGTTGGTCTGTGCTGCTTATGAACGCAGCAAGACTGGAAATTGAAATTCAAAGCTTCGCTGCACCCACAGTCAACAAAAGACAACTTTCCTGACCCAAGGGCAATATAAATGTGATGTGTTCGTGTACTTATTTATTAAATACGTACAGGTTGAGCAGCATGGTACCATGTTCAAAACAATGTGAATCTTACAGGCGCATTTTACATAAGACGTTGAGTGTTGCTTGTTTAAGTGATCAACCACCTCCGACACTTGTGAAATTTTTGAATTTGTCAATGGTTCTCTGGAAATGAAGTTCTAGCCCTTTGAAGTAAGAATTCAGGGCGTCCTTCACACACTTTAAACTGGTCGGAAAGCTAAATGGGCTCGATAAGTTAAATAAATACAGATGCAAACTTATTTATGTTGCGTTTTGGACTTAACGTCACACTGCCTGAATTTATTTCAAAGGTCGTAGGCCCAATTCCCCGCTCTAGGCAGTCTGACATTCAAAGTTCAAAAGGTAACGTAAATATGCTTGCATCCGTTTTTATTTAACACTTCTCACATTGGACTAGGTGGAGGTCCCTGCCAGCCTCCCACTCACATCTCAACCAATTCTAGTGTCCTACTTTTTCCAGCCCAGGAGAAGTGAATATTTATCGGCTTACAAATTCCACTGACTAAATTTAATTCAAAAGCATTAAGTTTGAAACACACTAATTAACTACAGCATTTGATAACCTCGCTCGGCCAAGCCAATATAGCATTGCGAGTGTCAGGGCCGGATTTATAAGTAGGCCCGAGAGGCCCGAGCTTATAGCGGCACTTTTTTAGGGGCGGCAGACGGCTTAAACATAATTGTGCGTGAGAAAAGTTTTTGCGAGTTTTGCAGGGTCTTCGCCCTTCGTGACAATTTATTAACTAAATGCTGGATCCATCCGTTGTTAGAATTAAGCTAACCTCAGATCAGACTAAAAAGTAAAAACTTTACGAAATACCCCATCCTGTCAAGGATGTCGCTACAAAGTTGTTGCCATCATCTGCAATATATACTTATCAATAACACTTTCCTCAACAGTACGGTGAAGTACCACGTACACCGATTTTGCGATTGACAAAGGCTCATTTTTTTTTCAAGTTGTTCAGGGTATAACAATTCAACATTTTTTCTCCAACTCAAATGTTTTATCAGTACTGATAGAGCGCAGGATCGGTGCAGGATCGGTATGTGAATAGGGTGTACTTTAACACGTAGTTACGTCATTTACGAACTTTCATTGCGTGGCCACTTTGTGTTGGGTTGGTTGTCGTGCGTTGATCTTTGTAACGAAATAAAATGAGTAGCGATGAGCATGTGAAACTAAGAGGCGCTAACTACAAAAAAACAAAACAAAAAAACAGGGGGAAGAAAGGGACAAGGCCGTAAAACGCAAATCCCTAAAATTTCTTAATCCAAGTTCAAAGGGCAACGGACATAGGTTACTTTTAATTACTCTGCTCAATAACATAGCATAATTTATGTTTGCCCTACCAGACTTGCAAACGAACATACAAGTTAAGAAAGGTGCTAGTTAGGGGTGGGGGTGGGGAAGCTAAATTAAACATTCCATAAGGGTCTGGGGGAGGGAAGTTTTGGGGCATTGAAGAGCGGCGTCATGGTTAGGCCTACAGGCGGCTAGAGCTTAAATCCGGCCATGGCGAGTGTTCCGGCCGCACGGTTAAAGATTCACCTTGCAAACTGTATACAAAAATACTGAATTTGCTCTTGTGTCAGTCTCGCTAAGCTCTTGGAAATTAGCATTAGATTCACCTCTAGCTGATCAAAAAACCAGATGCTAGCAGAACACAAAGGATCCCTATTATTCTTTATCATAGCAACCTCCGCTGCAATTGGATTGGGAAGATAGCCAGTATCAGCAGCAAGTACCGCAAATCACCTATCAACAGCCTTGGCAAAGATACGGCCCACCATGGAGCTGAAGGGATATGTAATGTCACATATAATGTGACAGTATACAAGTCCATGGGCTCACCCACCTAAACTGCTTTAAGGGCAGAAATTTTGAAATTACCTAGTTACCTATAACTTATTACAAGATTTCTGACCTTAATGCATTTTGGATCGTAATTTTTCTGCTAGTTATTCACTAAAAGCTTCATACATTCAAAGAAATCAAGGTTTTAACCCCTTAAAACATTTTTCTGCCCAAAATTAACTAAAAGCTTCATACATGAAGCTACCTAAATAAACCTGTTTAAACCAATTATAGTTGAGAGTCCATTTGTTTTCTCTTGCGAATACAGCTATCGATATGGCTACTAATTGTCTAACGCCAGTGAATAATTACACTTCCTTAAAGAGTACAATCCAAAAATCCAATCTTGGCCACAGTTGCACAACGCGTATGCAACCGTAAAACCAGTGGCCAGTATGACATTGCTACTTAGTTTTTAAATGGAACAAGATAGCCCCTATGTCATATACAACCGGAGAAAATTTAGTAATTTCTCGAAAACGAAAAATCTGCTTTTTTTTTTTTACCAACTATACTGCATTGTTAATTTTAAGAAATGCCGAATATACGTTATCCAAATACTTGCATATCAATTAATCTCCTTCTATGGCACTGAAATAGATGTTCTATATGCCAAATTAAAGGCAATTAATTCTCTGTACTACAAGAACAGATAGACATTAAAACGATTGGTTTAAGCGTTAGAGGTTTATGACGTTTATACCGAAATTTTACGATGAGCAAATGCATGTTTACATCAACTTAAATCTGCTAGCAAATCGTTACAAATGTCGAAAGTGTTAATATGTAATGAAGGGTAATACGTTTCAAATGCTTTTATTTGTTGCAAAGAAAATGAAAAACGGGTTGATACAAGTCGCGATATTAAAAATATTAGAAAATCTCTCTGGTGCCATTTTTTCCAAGATGGGGGCTGATTTCCGGTCTTAAAATTGCAATGAAAATTTGGTAACGTTTATATCTAGCTTCTTCATGTGATTCTTGTTCAGAAAAGAATTAGCTACCACTTCTACTAAAAAAAATGCCTTTTAACTCCTAAACTATGGCCTTTTCTGAATTCTTACACAAACGACAAACGGGGTACACAAACGACACGACCAACAAAGGCCATGAGCATCCTATTTGCAAAGCATGAAGTGGACAGAGCGAATAGCCTTGTTTGGCATCGTCATAACTGATCTCTGACGAAGCCAGCAATAAAAAATGACGAAATACACTAAAAGATCTGGAAAAAAAAAACAGAAACAAAGCACAAATGATTGATTCGCCCAAGTTGGACAATATGACAGCATGAGAAAGGGCACAAAAACACATCAAGAATGTTTACGGACGAGGGCTAGCCTCACATAGAGTTTCATCAAGTTTAGACGGCCAGTTTTTGAGCTTCGATCGTTTAAACAGGGATGACAGGAACAACACGTCTAAACGGACGAGCGTCCCGACAATAAAGATGGCTGTCAATGAACACTGCGCAAGCGTAGCACTTGCTCATCAGGTATGTTGGTGTGATGAAAGCAAGGATTTTTTTAAAACTATTTGTCAGGATTTTTTGTCTTAAGTCTTAAAGCTGACAATGCGAAGATTTAATTGGGGAAGTATTCGGGGAAATTAGCTGCACACAATGTTTTGCTACAATTCATGTCACATGTAAGTCTTGTTGCAGAGCAGTTTGGTAACGCCAAAACAGGACAAGGTGGCCTGATTGTAAGCATGACGGTCTCATGTATCAAGAGGTCCCAGGTTCAGCCTGGCCTCCATCACCACAAACAATTTTGGATGAGAAGAGCCCTGTGACGTCTCGTGCTTATGTCAATTGTGGCATGAACCTAGGAATTTTCCGAAGGGATTTACCTCGCAAAATTGTCTCCCTTTCCTGCTGGCTCCAAGCACCATGTCTAATACTGGATGCACATCAAGCACTAAAAGGTATATCACGAAAACACAGCTCAGCAACAAAGTTTCAACAGCGTTCTAAATGTCCAAAAGCTACTAATACGCTACTGTATACTCCAGCAGTTGCTTGTACATATAGAGGTTTCTACTCGTAAGCTGCCATTTCATCCTTCGTTCCAAACAGTGTCGTTTAGAGGAAGTGACAACCCTTTCAATGCAACGGGGATTGTGGGAGCTAACAGCAGCAACATTGGGCACAGAGGTTGATTTCTGCAGATTTTTGAGCTGGCGTGAGGTAAGAGCTTATCGCCTAACTCTGGATGGATACATCAGTCGTGTTGTAAAATGACGTCACTCACTCAACCAGGGTTCAGGCAATTTTTTAACTCTCAATTTCTGACATTTCCAGGTTTTCCAGGTGCATCCAATGGTAAATTCCAGGTGTTTACAAGATGTTTAGCTAAGAAAATAGGCAGTAGCTAATGTTTTCGTTAATATTTGTTCGAAAATAATCCAACACCCCAGAAAATAGCTGTTTAAAGACTAGTCCAGACGAGACTAAATGCATTTTCGTCACATATATTGGTGCCAGCCTAAGATTTTGTTTATTGAAGTAATATCTAAAATACTTGAACATATTAAAGCACAAACTAAAATATTTGGTACTAGCCTGGGAATTTGTTTCTGATCTGTTAATTCAATGGAACTTGGAACAATGGACACAGACATTTTTTCAAATTTCCATGTTTTTTCCCTGTTTTTCCAAAAATTTCTTGTTTTCCCTGAAATTTCCCTGAGCTTTTGGATCAATTATCAATTTCCCCGAGATTTACAGGTTCTCCCAGGTTTTGTCTGAACCCTGTCAACAGCAGGCGCACTCAAGAGTTTGCTTGTGTGTGTTGAGAGGTACAACAGTCTCCAGAAGGACGTTTTAGATTTTGGGAGGGAGTGACAGTCTTGAAACCTAGCTGCTATCTCCTATACAGCGTCAAGTTCGTATTTTATTTTTTTTACACGTCATATCGTTCTCCACTCCTCTAAGTGTTCTGCATGTCGAGTCTCACCACCAGTCAGGGGCCAGTAAACATT
>JAHWFP010258556.1:0-10544 GCA_023313725.1 Lithobius niger | reverse complement strand
TGGGTCCCGGCACCGAGACTAGAGCATTTCAAGAATGGGTTCCAGCCGCAATTATCATTAGGAAGTCTTGGTTAGTTTCTACTGTAGAGACGCCAATATTTGGGACTTGGGTCCCGGCACCAGCAGTTGAGTTTGTACAATGGATCTCGGTTACACTTTTAATAACCCGTCCGCGATCATCGTTATTAAAGTTTATTCACTCAATGATTGTCTGGTGCGAAACAGGTTCCGCACTGAACCAAAAAATATATTTAAGGATAAAAATTATATGTACGGTTGGTTTGGAAATTTATATTTACAGTTTGAAAAATATATTTACAGTTTGAAAAATATTTTTATGGATGAAATTATAATGGATCTGGTAATTTATATTTACGGTTTGAAAAATATATTTACGAATGAAAAATTATATTTACGGATGAAACTTATACGTGCGGTTTGGTAAAATATATTTACAGTTTGAGAAATATATTTACGGATTAGAAAAATATATTTCCAGTTTGAGAAATATATTTATGAATGGACCTTGCATTAAGTCCCAAACGGCGCCTCATAAAGAAGCGCCTTCACGGAATTAAGTTTCTTCACTCCAATGTTTGCGCACACTGGCTGACAAATGCTAATGTTCATTCGCTTCGCTCACTCAATCAGCGCATCCCATGGCTCAAATCACTGGATGCACCGTTTTGAAAATTGGCATGCTCAAGCATCGTTCCCGGGCACGACGCAGCTCGGACCGTTTTCTCGTTTTAAATCCATAGCACGTACACCAATAATTGTTAAGCTTTCGTAGAACAAAGTTGAAACCTTTAGCACGGCTGCTTTGGCATTTTTCTTTTCTGGGAGAGAAAGGAAGTAAATCGGCGGCCTATGGCCAATGGCTCATTATTGTTTTGTTTTCACTTCCACAGGTTTGATTGTTGACGACTACTTTGCAAAATAATCAGCCTCGTGTTTAGTAGTGATTGTTGTTGTTCGCTTTGAAACAATTCAGTCAGATCACCGAAGTTAAGCAGCATTGGGCTGGATTGATACTTGGGTGGGTGACCGCCTGGGAATCTGGCTGTTGCAGACATAGGTCCTTAGGGCTTCGGGCAGATGTCCAGGAGTGGTTAACGCTCCTTAAACCCTTTAACCCTTTTTTGAAACAATTCAGCTCAGCTCTGAAAGCCTTCATCTGCGAATTAAATAAGCCATTGCATCGTTTCCAGCTGTCAATTTCGAGGCCTGCTGGCCTCAAAATTAACAACGCAGCTTAGTCTGATTTAAAACTACACGCATTTAGTTGAAACATGGATTCGTTCATTTTATCCATCAACAATCAACGGTTTGGGTGATAGTTTTCAATCCATAACACGTGCACCAGGAATTCTTAGGCACCGTAGCAAAGACATTGCAAGCTTTAGAAGGAGTGTGTAGCGTCATGGCTTTCTAGACTCCGGTAATGAATAAATAAATAAATAAATAAATAAGACATTACTCGTGCATGAAAATAATGAAAAGCGATTACAGTGATTGTCCGCCTTTTTTTTCTTAGCTGCTCAGCCAGGATCCAGAATTATTATATAGATTTATCAAGCCCGTTTGGTTTTCCGTCCAGTGCCGTGCACGGGGGAAAGGAGCGGGGACAGCTGCAGCATTGCCCTTGCCCTTTTCGCAAATTGTATTTTTCGTAAAATAAATTGGCATTTTTGTGACGACACTCTTGATGTGGAAGTGGCTGAGAACGGGTGTGAAGGTCTAGAAAAAAGGCCTAAAATGGCAAAAATAAAAATAAAACGGTGAAAAGGTAACTTGAAGAAACACAGCAAAGAAAAATGTCCCTGGTATAAAAACTTCCTGTGCCCTCTTAATAAAAGTTGCCCCTGACCTCTCGTGGGTCTGCGAATGCTACTGGTTAACGACATGTCGCTTCTTACCTTCTCCAAGCCTAGTCAGGACCCTGACGGTAGTTGAGGCTACTAATACCTCTGCTAATGCTTTGCCCTTGTGGTGCTTCGAATGTGAAAGCATTAGTAGAGGTATTGGTAATCACAACTCTGAGGGTCCCACGTACCCACGTAAACTTGGACAGGTCCGTACTACAGTACCGCCTGGATCTTTAATGAAAAAATAGCATACACAACTTGGTTTCGCTATATGGCCACCAAAAGCGCCAATGATGGTATTGATTTGTATTGTTGCCTGTTTTCGCCAACCGAGGGCGTCGGGTGACGCCTTCCGTATACATGCTGCCTTCCTTGATACGCTTTCTGGATAAACGAACATGTCGCTATTTACTGAAGCTATTTAATGTGCAGTCGAGAAATTTAACAGCTTTGTGGAAAAAATACGGAAATCTATTTGTTTGAACGTGTTAGCTATTTTCCGGGTGATTACTGGTATTAAATTAGTGAATTACTGGGCTCTTTGCCGGGTACGTTATTTGGCAATAGATGGCGGGCTCACCGTTCAAAAATTCACCGATGTGATTTGCTTGGCAAATTCCCGAACCGACCTCGAAGAAATGAAATGGACCACTCGCTGCGGCCATTTTGTGTACCCCCCTAACATTGTTATAGGTCGGGCCGGATAGTTTTACTGGCCATGGCTTGGAAGAGGGAAGACACCTATATCGTTTACTTTCTGTTCTCTGGTTTAACGCCATCTACCGGCCATACTTGCTAAACCCAGTAGGTTGAGAGTCTCATAAGGTACATTTTGAAATTGGTGCTAAAGTTCCACTCAGTTTAGCCTTCTGGCGTCCATCTGTGCGTCCGTCGACTTTTTTCAGTGGTATCAAGTGGACTTAAAAAAAACACAGCTAATTAAAACATCGTTGCTTCCTTATAGATAATAGGCTTTCACGACATAACTCAATGAAATAATAGCATTTGATCGTCGCATACTTGTGCGTGAAATCTCAACACCATGTTGCACGAATGAATAGGCCTGCTCTCCCACCAAATTTTCCTTTAGCTGCTACTTACGAAATTAAAACGGCAGGTAAAAATAAGCCTAAAAGCTAACATATTTTCAACCGGCAATTGTGATGGTTACTACTTTTAGATTATAGTATAATAGAGATTGTTGTTGCAGTGCGTGATAGAGGTGTGCGCCTCAACATTTGCATTAAAAAAGTGGCAGTGAAAGTATAAGAAGACCGGTTGTAGGCAGTCGCTGCAACCGCATGTTTTTACTTCACTCTTAGGATGCGTTTAGGACTAATCCCAAACTTCAACATAGCGTCTGTTCGTTTGGCTTTTCCGACCGACAGCGGCTCCGCACGACGGTACAGTGAACAATAGTACAAAAAGCAAATAGAGAAAGGGACTAATCCATTTTCATTCACGTCAACAGCAACCTTCATTAAAGCTCGAGTTGCTTCGGGATGGGCTCGTTTTAAGTAGAAAGGCTGCAAAGCCGACTAGAAAGTTTTGTCTGTAGAAGGCCTTACCATGAGAACTCTATGGATGGCGATTCTAAGGAGACAATGGATCAGTCCACAATCTGCTTGAGGGAGCTCCCGCTGAATACCGTCGATGCCTTCGCTATGCCAATGAATTTTCAAGCAGTAGTTCTGTGTTTTGATGGTAGATGGCAGTGCTGGCCAAATGGGACAGCATTAGTTTCCAACGTTCATAGTGCCCGAGGCCCATGCCTTCCTAAGTAAATAGAAAAGCAAGAACCAATCCTAACATGAATAATTGGGCCAATTTTGAACAAGAACCGCCATTTTTGATCGGTTTCTGCTTTAATAATAACACACAATACGTCTTTGCATTCAGTGAATCTTGCTGATCGTTGGATTTGCTGAACTCCAAAACTTACTTTGCAGAGATTTGTGATACAATAAAAGATCGACAATGAAAGCTAGGCAAACACTAGTGTGTCGCACGCTAGTGTGTCGCGCCAAGTTAGGCAACAATCATCACAACAAACATCACATCAATTCAATTGTCGAGGTTGTAAACTACCCTGAACCAAAGCTTCTTAAAATTAATATGAAACGTAGCTTAAGCCTACCTAAAAAAAAATACTAAAACGTGAAAAAGACCAGAAAAGAGCTTCACATCAAACGGCAAAAAGCTCAAACGTCGTCGACCAAGTATTGCAACCAGATTTTTAAGGAACCTTAGCAAGTATTGCAAAGTCATTAAAATAAGAGTAAGTACAAATTTAAAATAAATCTTTTCCACTCCGCCTACAATAGGCCCAAAGCTAGTTTCCTAGTTATGTATATAGGCCACGCATCCAATTGATTACCAATACTACTGTATACCACAAGGCCAACTGAGATAGAACTAGTCCACCCCTGAAGAAAATCGAGTTTTTATGAAGGTGTATGTGTTTGAAGTAAAAATGGATTATCCTAAGGTTTTCTCCCTTTCTCTAGTCTTGCTGTTTATGTTTTTCTCCGTACCATCAAACCAAACACCCGTGTGTCGAACAGTGAAGAATCAGGCAATAATGGGAGTGCAGAAGCAAATGCAAATTTAAACACTGCCAACGTTTAACAACGGTTGACGTGGCCTTGGTTACCTTGATAACGACATTACTGCCACCACAGTTCGAGATTAGGTAATGCGGGGTCTTTGAATGAATGTAGCCTGAGAAGCCTAAAACATACGTCTTCTATCCAGAGCCGTAAATTTATCGAAAATCTTGGGTGATGAAAATGTCCAACCACATTTTGATAGGGATGCGATTTGTCAAAATTTAAGTCGAGCTGATTCATAACTCTTACCAAGTCCATTGCTTTCTTTTCCAAGAATAAAATAATCGATTTAGCAACGATCACTTTTTAGTTCTTGGTAAAGAAAGCCAGGAGTCCAGAAGGTTCTTTGGGGGGTCATACCGCAAATTAAAAAGCTACGTTAATTATACCTCTTCCAAGCATACACGGACCCCCTACAAATACCTATCATATAATAATAATACGATTTAGTTGCCCTTAAAAAGCAAAACGACAAGAAAGGGTCATCCCTTGCGATACTGATAGCTATAAATGTTACCACGTTAGTTTTCGTGGTAACATTTATAGGTATCAGTACCAATGGATACATTGTCAAGAAGAAGAGAACAATCTCTAATTACAAGCTGTCCACCTAATTTAAAAAAAAAAACTTCAAGAACAATGTCTAATTACAAAATTCGGGGTGGTGCAGATGAGTTTTCAAACACAGGTCGTTTAACAGTCTCCTAAAAGTATGGAGTGACGAGGCTGAAGCAACATTGTCAGGAAGAGAGTTCCAAGCAAGGGCAATTCGTAAAGAGAAAAAATATTTTCTACAGTTTAGGTTAAACTTGGGAATAATCAGTTTTAATTTGTGTCCCAATAATCCTCCGTGCTGCTTCGCACGTGCAGCATCAGCAGAGACGTTAGTAGTCGCAGCTACCGCCAAGGCACCGTGTAGGCTTGGAAGAAGCAAGATGCGACATCTAGTCAATTTTCTAACCTATGGACATTCATCGTGAAAGACATCAACATTATCGAGAGAATGCAGAGGAGGGCTACTCGCTTTATTCCACCAGGAACCTGTCATGCAACGAACAGCTCAGAAATCACGACTTCCATTGCTAGGAAAAAGAAAACACAGAGGCGACCTAATTGAAACAAAAATCATCCACAATCTTCATGGCAACACTAACGATCTGAAGGCTCTACGCCAAAATCAGAAGAGAGGTCGTAGTCTTACTGCTAACAAGGAACACACAACATTGCGATTGCTAACTCCACCTCACTTACAATGTCATCAACAAGTTACACGAGCTCTAGAGCACATTGCCGCTTTCCCCTAATTTAAATATGTATAAACACTGTATCGATTAGAAAACAAACCTTACTGCTGTAGTTATATATTTTTATCATTTTTACTTTTCACACGATAGATCTGCTCGAATGATTGATGCATTCTACTTGTTTAAAATGAAAAATGTTTAAAAGCTCATCGTCGTACATGGTTCGTGCAAATACTTGAAAACTTGGAAATGTCCTGGAAAGTAATAATGAAATTCGATGCCTGGAAAAGTGCTTGAAAATCTTGAAAAATGATATATGTATCATTTAGTAGGGTGATGAACGGAAAGTAGACGACGTGACTAAAGAACACTGGAAAATTTATCGAAGAAAGTAGTCGAGTGTGTAGCCTTACATTATTCTTCCTCTTCAGTCTACGACTTACAGCTGCGGGGGGTTTGCTGGTTGGCATTGTTGCGTAATATCAATGGATAAAACAATATTCAAAACAATGTAAAACAATCAATCTGGTCGTTCCCTATAACCCCTGAGCTCCCTAACCCCTGAACCACTTGACCAATTAGAAAACGCCTTATGGAAAGGGCACATCTACGGAGCAATACCTGTCAAATGTGCAAAGAACCAGCTTTATACGACAAATAGTTTTGATCTGTAGAGAGGGTTGTAGAAAAGTGTCAGGCCAACAACAACAAGCCAACAACGAATTTCATGGTTTCAGCTCGGGACTCCGATTTGCTTCGGCGGATTTTAATGAATTTTGATATCCTGCTTGACCAGCTCTACAGGTTATTCAGGGTTCGTACGAGTCCTTGAAAACCTGAAAATGACCCGGCAGTAATGAAATTTCAGGCCTAGAACAGTGCTTGAAAATCTTTAAAAATGATACACGTATCATCAGTAGGGTGATGAACGGATAGTAGAGGACGTGACTGAAGAACAATTCAGCCTAGGAAATAGTCGAGTAGTCTTACATTATTCTTCCTTTGTTTGGGCTCTGGCTTTACGTGGTTATCTTGATCTTGATTGTTGGTGAATTTTTGCTACGGGCCGATATGGTAGACGTTTTTGATGACTGCATTTGGTTCTTTCGTTTCTTTGGTTTGTTTTAGTTAAGTATGTTTAAGTTTGGTGGAACTGTTGACCGTTGTCTGGTTAAACTCCGTAATTAAAAACAACAACAACAAAATCCACATTACACTACTCTGCACCTTTAATGTTTCTTATATTTGTGGGATTCTTACAAAACACTTTATTATTATTTAATTTATTCTTGAGTAACAATTTAACTCGTCTTTAACTGTTATAACACAGTTCCATTGCTGTGACTTTTGAATTTGTTGTTTTGCCTTTAGCTACCGCAATGGGAGGCTGTAAGGATTTTTATCCCTTACCAGGAATTCTGTGGTCAGCTACGTCATGGATCCATTCCTCCTTTACTTCTAGCATATCTGTCTTTAAAACTTTGTATAGCATACTTAATTCATTTACCCGGCTGATCTCGGTCCCTCACTTTTAAGTTTTAGACGTTCATGTCATGGAAACGCTGTGGATTGGAACTATACTCAGCCTCGTCTTGTCTTCCCCAACACTAGTTCACTTGACCTTTTCAGGGTTGGATTACAGGACGGCTTGGGACTGGAAAAACAGACACACAAACGCGCTACAGAGATAATTTCTATAGAATTTAGCCATTCGCATTTTGAGGGCACCAGGGGTTCAACTTGCAGATCTATGATCATTCCTGTGCCCGAAAGAAAAATTATTTCGCATACTTCGGCTAAAATTTGGCCTTACTCTCTACTTAAAGCTTGCGTAGTAAATATTCACTGATGCAAATTATAGGAGCTAATTACTCACATGTAGCCTAAATCGCACAAATATAGGCTTAATTACAAAGTCGAGTGGAACGATTGTATATACAGGAAGGTTGGTGTCTCCGCAGCTCATTAAGTCGTTTTCCCGCCAATATTTTCGTGCGACGTCACTGGCTCCTGTCTAGTCTGACTTGTACGTATGCGCGTAAGCGGTTAAGCTGCATTGTGACGTCAGTGGAGGCAGCAAAATAAACATCAAATGGAAAAGCAATATGTACAAAGCTTGCAATGGACACCCCCCTCCCTGCGTATTTATGGAGTGGGGCGAGCAGTCGTAAACGGACACTGAATTGCAATATGTTGGTTGGTTCGTAGGTCTGTTGGTTGGTTGCACTTTTGTAGTCTGGGTGGATCCCAAACTAAAGGGCAGATTGCTATGAACTTTGTCTTTGCTAGATAGCAAAAAAATATTGCTGTTCTCAATTATAATCCAAGAAATGACGATTTTTCTAATTTATCGATCTAACACTCGCCATTGTAAATTTGGAATCCTGAATAGTTAAGGTATATGGCCAGTAAACTATACGGCCCGACCTACCACGATATTATGGGATAGACAAAATGGCCCCCACGACGGATTTATTTCTTCGAGGTCTGTTCTTCGAGGTAGCATCTTTGGCAGCTAGTGACGGTTTTCAAAATAATGATTTTAATTTTTACGTAGATTTTCGTGGCATATTTTTATTATCAATAAAAGTATTTTTTAAATAGTTTTTAAAGATATCACTCAGCCACAGTTAAGCTATTTCTCTGCGCTTGCAAAAAGAAAAAAAAAACGAGACACGTTCGTACAGTCAGTGTCGCCCACGGTTGACAGAAAGCAGCTACGAACAAATCAATCTCATAAGTGGCGTTTTCGGCGGCCGTATTGCCCAACCCGAGTCTTGTGTGCTATTTTTCATCCAAGAACCGGCCGGTGCTGTTACACTATTCTGCTGGTAATCAAGTGAAGTTTTAAAAACCATTAAAATAAATCATCGTTGCTTCCTTATACCTTAATATCTTTTCGACGTAACTCAAAGAAATAATAACGTTTGATTATTGCATTTTAACAATTAGAGAAAGGCAAGCAAATGAAAAACACAAAAGTATTCATTAACGGCTGACATTCGTTTCAGCTGAAAAACAATGCTTGGAGGAATTCACCCAACATGGCGATCAAACTGGGTGTTTACACTATCAACGGGAATTCCAAATCTTAACCAAAAATCGCCGCATCATCAGGAAACTGTTTACAGGACGAAAGCATACAGCAGACGACATGTTTACACCGCATAATAATTTCAAGATTCCTAAGTTGCTATGGAAACTGCGTATTTTAAGCCTATCTACAGATCCGTGCACACACGCACCCTGTGGCGCCATTCACGAATAAACTCTCAAAAATGTTGCAAGAATGAATAGGCGTAACCTCGAACACAATATGCCAATTTCTCTGCTGTTATCGCTGAAATTAGGCCTAAAAGTTCTAAACGCTTTAGAATTATTTAAATGCTGTCTTCACACCCAAGCTAACATCGTTTGATCTACAATTGTGAAAATTCCTAAATACTTTAATAACATTAGCGTTTGCAGATGTAGTATGTGCCAGAGGTGTGCGCTTCAACATTGTCGTAGGAGGCGGCATAGGGAGCCACGGATCTATTGAATTTTTTTTTTTTTTTGTAAAGTACTCTCGTTACGTATGATTGTTTGGCTTTTAATTAAATGCTTTATTGTTAATATTTTAACTCTAGGAAAGATACTCAAAAAGGGTCAAAGGATTTTAGCGAGCGTTAACCGCACCCGGTCATCTGCCCGACGAAGCCCTAAGGCCCTATGTCCACCCAAGTACCAATCGAGGCCAATGCTGCTTAACTTCGGTGATCTGACGAGAACCGGTGTTTCCAGCACTGCAAGGCCGCGAAAGATACTCTGCAATAATTATAAACAATGCAATGATTTTTGGCGGTAGCACGTTCTTTGCTAGCTTAAAGTGGCACTATCACCAATTCAATCAATAATTAATGAGGTCGTGGCTTGTTTGTTTCGTTAAAAAAAATACCGTTGCGCATTCCTTCGCTTGGTGCAAGCAAGTGCTAGATAGTAGTAGTCAGCGCTGGATGTTGCCGGATTCTGCCTACTTTCAATCGGTGATAGTGCCACTTTAACCACGGCGGCTAACGTGGCGTTTTAACTTTAGATGGCGGCGATGGTAGAAAAGGCTACAAATAAAGAAACAGAAACTAAATGTGGGAACAAACGAAAACCTCTTAAAATTAATATGAAACGTAGCTTAAGCCTACCTAAAAAAAATACTAAAACGTGAAAAAGACCAGAAAAGAGCTTCACATCAAACGGCATAAAGCTCAAACGTCGTCGACCAAGTAATGCACCCATTTTTAAGGAACCTTAGCAAGTATTGCAAAGTCATTAAAATGAGAGTAAGTACAAATTTAAAATAAATCTTTTCCACTCCGCCTACAATAGGCTTAAAGCTAGTTTCCGAGTTATATATATAGGCCACGCAATTAATTGATTACCAATACTACTGTATACCACAAGGCCAACTGAGATAGAAGCTGCGTGGAATGCAGCTTCAATCTCAGTTAGCCTTCGTATTCCCTAGCGTACGTGTGGGGGGAAAAAAGTCCAGATAATTCTAGCTGCTACCCAACACGTCTTGATCTTTTGGATTTCCACCACAATGGGCCGTCGTCGCTCAGGTGGGAGGAGGGGACCACGGGAATGTGACAGTTTTGGAAAATGGGTTTGTGTGGGAGGGAGGGGGACACTAGATTTACGACATAATAAGCTTGTTCTCACCAAGTAAAGAATAACTTCCAAACGGAATGAAAAGCAAAGGGAAAAAAAACATCATCAGATATTTTCGGCCAAAATCTGACAAATTTTAATCTGATTTAGAATTTTCCCTAATTTGTTCCCTCCTC
>JAHWFP010258545.1:0-11907 GCA_023313725.1 Lithobius niger | reverse complement strand
CATTTCTCAGATGTTTGCTAAACAACCTTATTATCAGCCACTGAGCTGCATAGCAGAACAGAAATTCACTGTGGATAAGCAGTAATTTGAAATAATTATATTTAGCAGTACTCCAGCGTGGTCTGACCTTTGGCAATTGCCACTTTCGATCCAGAAGTGTCTTTTTTTTTCATGCTGGTAATGATGACATAGGTCATCCTTATAGTTTAGACAGCGTGATCTTGCAACCTACCCATGAAGTAAAGGATCTGGGGATCTGGTCCACTTCAATTTTAAATCCCTTTTTACACTGTCAAAAGGTCAGTACTCAGGCGTTTTGACGGTTAGGAGTGGTGAACAAATTCTTCACTTCCGGGGATTCTCAAACTAAGGTATGGGCATTTAAGGTGTTTGTTAGACCACTGCTGGAATATGCAACCCCTGTGTGGTCTCCTAACCTTGCCTTGGAGTCAGTCCACAGGACGTTTTCTAAGAGATTTCCTGGATTGAGACACGTCCACCACTTGGAACGCCTGACTCGGTCAGGACTTGAACTTCTTGAGCTTAGAAGACTTCGGAGTAAGGACAATATTCCCTGAGGACTTATCTCGGTGGACTTACCACTTTTTGATCCAGCACCCACTACATAGCACACCCTTTGTCACTCCTACAGGTTCAAGACTGGAATGGCGAAAATTTTTTTTCTCCGTTCGTGTGGTCCCAGTGTGGAATGCCCTAAGTTCTGAGACAGTATGCATGCTTTTTAGTTTTCTCTTGTTTTGTTTTTTGTTATTTAAACTAGCATCTATTTCATACCATTGCATTTTACCAGGTCCGTTGTCAGTGGCTCACACCCCTTCCGGTACACCTTCCACATAAATGTGGTAAACTATTCATTTATTTATTTATCCAATAACCGGAAATTTGCAGAGATTAAATTCATATTCAGTTTAGCTGTTTCGAGGCAAGAATTAGGTTATGAAGCATATTTATTCGAATTTCTACTGAGGCAACAAGAACTGAAACCATAGAAGAATGGTTTTCTCTAGATAGCGGAAAATCACTGTCCTCTTCTTTTCACATCGCATATCATATTTGATGGGATCTATATTAGAGTTATAAAAGACCAATTGAATTCCAGACGGGATGTTCCAATTCACAGATTGCCATCACTAAGACTGTAACTTGTTAACACAAACCAAACACTGAATGTAAATCAATATAAATTGTTAAATGGTGTACGTTTATATTCTAGAAATATATTTATGTAAGAACCCTGAAAGGTTTTTGAATGCTGTGAGCAAAATAGTTTGTGCTTTGTGAAGAGCCGTGGCATTACGAATGAAGCTTGCAGCAATACCTTTTTTTTTACCATAAAATGTTTTATACCATCCTTCACTCGTTTTATACCGTTGCTACATTGTACATTCGTAAATACAACCACACCGACCAATAAATCTACTGCCGAAAATTTTCTACCCAAAAGTCATCATTTGATTGTTCAAATTCAGAAAAAATATCATCAGCATCAATATGTGTATCAGCAATCGTCTGTTTCAAGTTGGCTACTTTTAAGATGTTGTGTTTTTTTTCAGTTTATCCACACGCAACTCCCATAAGAGAAAACTCTTGACTCAGCCCTTCAACCACGGTTGTAATTTTTGTGTACTATAAATTCACTTCAACAAAGTATATAAACATAAGTAAGGTCAACAAATATAATTTACCTAAATATTCTCCTCTACGTTTATTAATGCTTAATGAAGCATCTATACACAAAAATATTGTCTAGTAGTTATTTGTTGTTGCACCACAAGTAAGTTAGCCATTGCTGCTTTGCTGGGTATTGTAGTTAGGGTTAGCGCAATGCTGCTTTCTCCAAGAAAGCGAATAAACACACGATGATAATATATGGGCCTATTCACTATGGCACACAGTTTTATCTCTGGAAATCTCAGAAGTCATTCGAGCATGCTTCTAAGTTGGCTGGAGCAGGGATGCACCTTTGCTGAAGAACTGTTGGTGGTGTCCCCTAGTGGTTAGGTGGAGGAGTAGGTCCTATTCTACCCAGTGTTGTTTCCCTTAGTAGTTCATTGGTAGAGCCACTGATGGTCCCATTAGCATCCACTATTTTCAGCCACATCATGTGCTGATGACATCACCAGAAGTAAATTGACACAACACTAAGCATTTAACAACTACATAGTAATGTCAACATAGTCCAAGGAATTATTGAAACATTGGTAAGTAGTTACAGAACAAGGAAGCCATGGTCCCTAGGAAAGATAGTACTGGAAAGGTTGGTACTTCCTCACCACATTAAGGCAGTAGTGAAGTCACTGGATCCAAGCTGTTGCAACTGTTTCATACAGTTTTGTTCACTGCTTGGTGTCACACTTGTGCTGTTTGTAGCTGAACTGTCTGAAACTCGTGCATTGTACTGCATTTAACTGGTCGATCTCGTACGTCTAGTCAGGTGTGGCACAAAGAGTACGCTAAACTAATTTTCTGGGGCCCTAGTAAGAACTCATTTACGTTAATTGGAAAATAGTTGGATTAACACTGCTCCCACCAAAGGTGCGAAAAGCCCCATTATACATTTAGGAAAAATCTTTTGCCTTTTTTCTCTGAAACTTTTCCAAATGCACAGCAGGGTTATGAGGGTGAGAGCAAACGGGAACAAACTGAAAAATAATTATAAGAAACGTGAAAAGGAAAACAAATGTAAGTTGTCACTTGCTATGATCCTGTAGGGGATGGAGAACGTTGTAGTTGAATATTATTTGCTTTATAACTTTTTTTGGGAGGGGGACAAAGAAAATTAAGCAGAAACGAGTCATGACATGCAAACAACAGACAAATTTTTTTTAAATTAGGGGCCGTGCACGAAGTTAAAGTAATGCAAGAGGGGAAGGAATGGTTTCGTGAAACTGTTTTTTTTTTTTGTTTTGGACGAGGGTTGGTGGGGTCATTAAATTTGTGATATCGCAACGATGGTGGAGCTGGAGGCGGCTCTGGAATCCTCTAGAGATGGTGGGGCCCCTGGGAATGATGGTATCACATATAGGTAGCTCTAGGATCTGGGGGGGGAGTGAAGGCTCTTGGAACTGATAGTAGTTTTTCAGGGATGTTTTGTTGATGGGGAAGTGTCCCGGAGATGTATCAGTTCTCTGTTCTGGCCCCTGTCTTGGGCAGAGTGAAACCAAGGTCGTTGGTCACCACTTACAGGCCCATTGCACTGCTTTCATGGGGCGGGAAACTGTACAAACGGATTTTGGTTTCTAGGCTAAATAAGGTTCTGGACAGATCCGACGGCTTTTACAACTTCTAATATGGCTCCAGGAAGCAGAGAGGTGCCTAGGATGTAAAGTTTTATCTGGATTCTGGGATTAGAGAAGCTTCGGTGGACTGCAACATAACCAGTATTGCTTTCCTGGCAATCAAAGTGGATACGATATGGTGGCTGTTGACTGGGTAAAGCCAGCTTTGCTGTCAATGGGAGTTAGCGAGTCCCTGGGGGGAGGCATTCTTTAACTGCTGGTTACCCGCAGGTTTGCCACGAGTGTGAGTGGTCTTGGGTGAGGTCAACAAGCAGAGAGCTACCGCAGTGGAGTTTTCGGAGCCCAACTCTGTTTGCAGTGGCAGTCAATGCAGTCCTCATGGAACTCAGCCTTCTCGGCAGCCTCATGGCATGTAATGTTGTGGTGTGGGTGGTAGGTGCTGATGTGGGGCAGTTGTTGGTGTCGCTTGACGCGATAATTGGTAGGGGTTTCACCCTCCTAACATACTGGGGTTTATCACTCTCTGTGCCAAAGACAGAGTTGACGATTTTTTCACGTTGTTCAAGGCTGGACGGCGCCATTAATATTGCAGGCATGGAGGTAAAGCCACCACCTGTGCAAGCTGGCTCTACAGTTGACCTGGGCTGTGGATGAGTAAGGCATCAGGAAAACATTGTTGCCCGACACTGGGTTTTGAAGTTGTTCTCTCGAACAAGTCTCTGGCTAAGAGGTCTGCTATTGTGGCATGGTATAAGGCGTATATCCTGTGCGGATTTCCACCTTCCTTTCCTGTTTGGCTCGAAAGGGGCTGTGCAGAAGGTGCAGGAGCAGGTGACCCTGAACGGCGGTCTGTGCACGGGAATGGATCAGAGCCAGGTTGTCTCTGACGGCCCTGTGTCTCATGACGATTGCGATGAGCTGTGCTGATCCGGTGGCCAGACAGCTGGTTTACTACTCTTCGTTGGGCCCATGGGCTTGCAAGCTTCTTAAGTCTCTACGGCTGGGTGTTTCACTGCTGAAGCTGCATAGTTCGGATGCTTTTCCTGCCCTTAGACTAATGGATGGTGGGTACCCCTTGTCTTGATGTGGAGAAGTACTGTCACTTCTGGACTGCCCGGAGAGACTGGTGGTTGACACTGACTGGGTGGATACTTGCTGTGTTGTGTCATTTCACAGTGGGGTCTGGGAAGGAGGTGCGGGGTATGTACTTCAGTGGACTGGCCGAGATATAGCTATTTTCTCCTGCTTCTTTCCTCTGCTTTCGTTGGTGAATCATGGCTCTCTCGATTGAGGTTGGGTTGGATCTCCAGCTGAGACAGTGTTGGGTTCTGACGGACTCCGTGGCTGGCATTCGGTTTCTCCAATCAATCGGCTATTAGACGCTTGGATGTGAGCCACCCATTGGTGGTTGAAATTGTATAAACTTACGGATGCCCTGGAACGTGGGGTTAGTCTTGGTGTACGTTCGGTGCCCAGAGACACAGGCCACTTTGGGAGTGAAGAAGCGCATGGTTTAGCTAGGTGAGGTGGGAAAACAGGAGTAACATTGTGACGTTTTCGGTCACCCCGAGGGATCTCATGCTGGTTCTAAAATGAGAGTTCACTAATGCCTGGAGAAGGAATGGGATGGTAGTGATGTTGACCGGGTCCACTATGACTTAAACCCGGTGGTCTCTCGACCGTATGGCCTGGACAACCTCTCTAGGAGGGATGCGGCATTGTTATCAATATTCAGGACAGGGGCATATTTTGCTGAGATAGCACTAGTTTAGGCTAGTTTAGACTAGTTTCCGTGCCCCTCCCCGCACTGTAGGTGTGGCACAGAAACTGGTACAGAGTAGCATTTCCTCCTTGTATGTCACCACAGGGTGGTGTACCGGGGCCGGGTATTAGGTGATTAAGATGCAGAACTAAGGGATATTCTTGGCGTCTCCTCGCACAATGCTGGAGTATGGCGACATTGAGGCAGGTTGTGAAATTCTGTAGGCAAACTGGCAGGTTTGGGTGAGCTTGGATGCACAGGAGTGCAGTAAAAATTATAAAAATTTCTTCATGTGCTTTCTTAGGTGAGCGAATGGTGTAAGGGACAGTAGGCTCAGCTAGTGGATACATGTAAAAATGTAACAATGTAAAAATTTGTTACTTTGTATCATCCCTTCTTTCTCCCATTGCCAAAACGTTTGTTGCTCTTTAATTTGTTTTGTTGCAATCAACTTTGTTATTACGAAGCCATGCTCCCCTTCTTCTTCCCTCTTCTTTTTTGGATTTTGACCCTCACAGGAGCAACACCTTCTTGAATGTTGTGAGGCATAACGACTCCATTTTGTCTAGCCAACAAGTCTGATCAGTATATTTTATACTTCAAGTCCCTTGTATTCAGTTATACAATGCTGACTAGACTGTGGTAATGGAACAAGGACAACTATGCACATTCTTGTAGTCAGTAAAACCGAACATGCTCGCCCCGAGCGAATTTAAAGGTATGCAAATTGAGTTGTCATGCAATATTTATTCGTGAGTGGAAAAGGGGCAGTCCCATGCTAACAGTATGGAAGTGTAAAGTGATATACAGTATACACGGCTTTCTCCGTGTATGATATAGAAGTTGCAATATAAATCGCAGTTTGTGACGAAGTGGTGTGAAATAAAAGTCAAACTGTGGATGAATTGAGATCTTGTGTGACCCAGCCTGAATTTTTTAAGTCACCAAGTATGACAAAGTGGGGTCAAACTGTCACCAACTAGGGCCTAGTGTGACCAAGCTGTAGTATTCTTAGGTCATAGTTTGTGACCAAGCAGGGTCAAACAGGGGTGTAGGTGTTGAAGCCCCAAACCTGGCAAAGTGGAGTTCTTGTGTGACCAAACCTAAATCTTCTTACCAATCTTAACATGTGGGGTCAAACTGGGGAAAAGTTAGTTAAGTCACCGTTTGTGACCAATTTGGGCCCTACCCAAGATCTAAAAATTACAGACTCCTAATAATTTTGATTAAATTGTGCCTTGTTGGAATTAATCCGCGAATTGCAGGTCAAGATTTGGGATCAACGAGGGTCAAACCAGGGCCGCTTCAATCAAATATTTGAAAACCGAAGATGGGGGTCTGCAATGGTCTGTTTGGGATCAATTTGGGCAGTTGTGACCATTTTGCGACTGAAATTAGGTTTATTTGTGACCAAATCTTTCTGTAAGAGACACTTTGCGGCCTGTACGAAAAAAAATCGTCACAGTTGAAGTTAATTTTTGTGTTCGTGAGAGCATCAAAGGAAATATTATCAAAGTTTTACCCTAAACTAGATAACACAGAACTTTTGCATTTTTAGCTATTCGGCATAATTGATTCATAATGGTAATTGTTCCTTAATGGAAAGGCAACCAATTTGTAAGGGGTTTTATGCGACCGTAGAGTCAATTTCTTTTTGTACTGGGTCTGTTGGAAACAGAAAAGGCCAGAAAAGATTTTTCCAACCAAACCTGTTTTAAATTTTAGGCATCGAATGCCCTGCCACCACATGACTTATTCAGCTCAGCTGATCTTAACGGGGACTCGTAACCTTGCTTGGATCAGGCTAATGTGCTTGCCTTAGAATTTCCTCCTCCAGATTTGGAAACACAAAAATTCCATTCCTGAAGAAACATTATAGATCTAGTATTAACCTGGGAAGTATTTGCGTTTTGACACAGCGCCCACCTGTCCACACTCACATAAAGCCAGAAAATAAACAACTTTTTGAATACATTCCTGTCTTGTATTAAATTGGTATACAATATTTTTCCCGCCTGGAACCTACATCATATAAACTCGCACGTTTGTCCATCTAAGTGCCTTCTTTCTGCAATCCAAAGAGGACGTTCAAGCCTCCTGTTGTCGGTTTTTCATACGACTTAGGTCCTTTTACAAACTAAAACTCTTTTATTTTGACGTTTACATATAGGAGTGCTTGTGGTTATGTGGGGTACACCAAATTACAGTTTATGTTTAGCCTCGTTCTAAAATCTATTCTTGCTTGAAAACGCATTGTATTCATACCCGAAACGTTGTAAAAAGTAGTACTTTGTGTATCGTGTTGGCTTTTAAACTATTTTATTATAATATAGGACTCGTTGGTACTATGTTGACATTAATGACTTCTTGTTCAGTGTGGCGTTAAAAGGGAACACACCCTTCACTTTGAGTCTGCAAGAAGATAACAGCAACCACGACATAGTCAATTTTTGTGCATGCAAATAATCCATTTCAAATTCTTCATAATCTAACATATCAGAGCTTACTACTTCTGTTGACTGGTCTTGTACCAATAACACTTACGATAAATGTTACTGTGCATGTAAAGTTGGCTTTAGGTTTTAATTTATTAAAACTTCTTGTGATTTCCGTATTATTAATATTAACACTGTAACGGTACCGATTCAGCACGTTGAAATATTATTTGTACACGAAAAAAATGACTAATAATATCAGAGAGTAATTTTTGTTTCTAAAATACAACCCACAATTCTAAGATTAGTTATGTATCCTATTAATATTGATGTAGTTAAAATATTAAGATCATTCCCACTATCATTATCACCTACGCTAAGAAAATGCAGCATCGACAATATAATATTACTCAGCACACCCTGGTGATTTGCGAGGGCACTCCTCAAGAAACGTGTTGGTATTCATAATTTTTTTTCACTTTCTGTGTAAAATACAATTTAAGAGATAGCGTTAAGAGCGTTAAGAGCTTTTCTGAGCTTTATGAATTTTATGTGCTGCACAGCAATATATCAGGTAACAGCAATTTATTATGCTGTGCTATTCGTGCACAACACTAATATCATAGAAAACTCTGAAAAATAAAAAAATTCTGATCATCCAAGTTCTCTGGGTTTATAAATAAAAATATTTTGTGTAATCACAAAAACCAGAAACTTTTAAAACTTTCCTCCAACGAAATAACAACGAGAGGCAAAGTGAATATAATCAACGATTGTTACTCAAACAACTGATGATTCTTTTGAATTTAAAAAAATTGGGGGTCTTCATAATAATTGTTAGATCAGCTTTAAAAAATGATAAGCTATTTCTTGATGAAACGCGTGCGGCAATTGCATTGTGAAAAAACATTATTGACCTGAAAGTGTTAAACGATTTTTATATTTGTAATGTAATAAAAGAAAAAAACACAACTGTGTAAAACGTTTCGGTAATGAAATAAAACGAGGTTTTCAATAAATGAAATTTTAATTGCTCCATAGTTCACTGATTTATTGTTCAACATACTGTCCTGAACTAGGGAGGTGTTTTGTAGCTCTCCCAAGCTATTCACGTGGACCTCTTGGGATCTAGCTGTAAAAGATTAAAGGCACCTGTTAACCATTTCGATAACTCTCCTCATTTTCTAAAGACAGCATCCTCGTTCCAGATTCTCCGTCATCCAATAGGCTGATGTGAGTCACGTGATCTCGTTTTAGTTATGAAAATCGTGGCGAATAGTGTTGTTCCATTTTTAATTTACCGCTATTTTTTTTTATATTGCTCGAAGATTCTACAGTGCTGCAGCTAGGAGTTGAAAAGGTGAACAGGCGCCTTTAAGACCTGCAGCTAGCCTTGAAGGGTTTTCAAAAGTTTGACCTTTTGATGTACCATTTTATAAAATTTCTGCCTCCGGCCGGGAAACGGAACACAGCAGTCCATCATCATCTCGCAAATGTCCAAAATGTTGACTTAATATACAGTCTACTTAATCTACAGTATAACACTTAAGCATATTATGACAGTCTGTTGGATGAGAATACCAATAATAATAATAATCTTTATTTGCATGCGTAGCTCGAAGTTTATACGAAACTTGAGTGAGCAGCAATACACGAAAACACACATAATAAATAACATCCTAATAACACAAATAATAACACAACCTAATAACATAAAGTAATGATGTTGTATAATATATCAACCTTGTTATGTTTCATTTATAATGGACACGACAATAATTTTTCATTTACGCACCATTTCATGACTACGTGCTTCTAGCTGCAACCCTCATTTTAGAAAAAAAAGCACTTTCCCGTACCACTCTTTACCTCGTGCCAAAATTTAAATATGCGAAATTTCTCTAACGAGCTGTAGACGTGACTTTATACCCTATGAGAATTAACATGGGAGCCCTGTCCTTACCTAGCTAGTAGCTAGTAGCAGTTAATAACTCAAATCAACGTTATTAAGGGAACTTTTTCTCCATAAAGGACCCGTTCCCACACTTCAATGTTGAAGTTTTCTTCGTTACTTGACCCAAGACTCCAGATTCCAACGATTTGCAAAGATTTCCACCACATCGGGAATTTACACCAGTAAGCTGAAAGCAGAATTAAGGTCGTTACAACACAGTCTGCTACTGGCCACTTTTCCACTAGTGTGTGTCTGGATTTCGTGTGCTGTGTACGTTTTATATAAACTGCTTCATCATCTACAATGATTTGAGGTTTTACGTTTGGGATTCCAGTTGATAGTGCAAACGCCACTTTGATCGCCATGTTGAAGGGAACTCTTCCACAGCGTCCTTATATGTTTAAAAGGCTTAATGTTTAAAATTGCGTAGATTTTGCTACCAGTCGCGCTGCGAACACCCCGAAAATGAACTGCTCTAGCATGCAGACTGAACTGAGAAAGGAACTCGTGACGCGTGATGCGCGGATTTTAAACTTAAAACACTGATTTGACACTAAAATAGTAAAGTTTAACAACAATGGCTTCATGGTACGTACCTTTTTGTCCACTCGACGACAAAACAAACCCTCTGGAGGATTAATTTCATGAATTTCTTACAGACGAACCAAGGTACGTGTGTATTGTACTGTATATTACGCTACGGCGTTTTCTATTCTCATTAAAAATGTGTCAAACGGTCCTTTGACGTAGCAGTAAATCGTCCGAAGACTTTAAGAATAGTTACCATTCCCGTAAAATAATGTTCGTTTAGCATTGCAGCACCGGTAAAGCTGATAATCAGAAGATGCCGAGTTTTTATGCATACCGCTGACACTAATCAATGCTATGATTTGGGGTATTTTTTCTTCGAGCTTTCACTTCAGACGACGCGTGTCGCATGCTACGTGAAATCAAGCATTAAGCCCTATACTTACAGGAAGCCATGCCTCTTCTAAGCATTCTTTTCACATGAAATGAATGTGAGCCGTTAAGGACTTGTTTTGCTTTTTCCAATTACCTAGCTTCGTCCAGTGGTTAAAATACCACAATGAAACATTATTATTTCGTTGATTATATCGAAAAAGATTGTTAGCTAAGCTATATAAGAAAGCAATGGTGTTTTTTTGCCGGCTTTAAAAGTTCACGCGATTACCATTGCGTATGTTACGCCACAATTCCTTCACTATTCAGGATTCCAAAATTACAATAGCGAATATTCGATCGACAAATTCGAAAAAGAATAATTTCATTGGTTGTAATTGGTCGACTAAGAGCGAATTCGAGCTCAGCAATACTTTTGGAGCTTTCTAGCGATGTGGCAAATTTCATATCAATCCTATCTTTCGTTTGGGCTCCACCTAAACTACAAAAGAACAACCAAAGAACCGATATTTTATAATTTGGTGTCCAATATAGGCAACACTTCACTCATTTCGTTCAGTCGCTCTGCTAATGTGCTAATCTCTGTAATGTGTGGTGCATTGGCAACCCGGACCACTGCACTGTGACTGGGGTTGGCGCACCCCCCCTCCCCCCCTCTGCTCATTCAAAAGCAACACGTGATTCTCTACAGCAATGATCGATTTTCACGTGCTTTTGGAAATAATAAATTTTTATATATTTTATTGATCCAAAACAGTCAATACTAAACTCTATAATACGTGTTATTCGCACTCAAGAACCAGACATCAATGAAAACTATAAAGAAAATAAATAGTAAGTTGTAGGAAATGATCGAAAAAAGAAAATAGAAATTGTAAGTGCATGTTTTTAAGAGAAGTCCATGTTTTTATTCCAACTTAATTACAAATGCAAGCCTTTAAAGTACACACACTAAAATTCATACGACGTTTCGGAAAAAACTTCCTCCGTCATCAGGATTTCAATTAAAACTTAAAATGCATGGTATTGTACTGCCGAGTCAACCCATCAACAAATGACACCTTAAAATCATAAAATTTCCAAAACGCAAACGGAAATTTGTATGTTTTTAAGGTATCACTTATTGATGGGTTGACTTGGCAGTACTTTGCCACGTATTTTAAGTTTTAATTGAAAACCAGATGATGGGAATGTTTTCTCCGAAATGTCGTGTGAAATTTTGTGTGCGCATTTTAAAGGTTTCTTTTTTAATCAATCTCGTATAGGTGCTGCTTTTCCTTCAATTTATTCCAACTTTGGATAAATATCACGAATTGTGTAAAAACATAAAATTGCTTATTGGTTGTAGGATTTACACAACAATATAAAGAATTAAATTATTGGTTGCAGTAAAATTCTCTGTAGTTTTTATCAGTATACCTTTTGTGCTCTGACTTGGAAAAGAAACTGGCCAGAATATTTTTCTTTCATTATTATTACTTATTTCTTTCTTCCATGATTTTGCCACCGAGGGGCTGTGCACATCCCACCGCCACCCTCCCTCTTTTTTTTTTTTACACAAAGCTTGCCATGTAT
>JAHWFP010258504.1:3843-22744 GCA_023313725.1 Lithobius niger | reverse complement strand
CAGGAGTGGAAAACTAAGTTAACCAAAACATCCCCTCTCGCATATCCGTGTACAGGAATGGAAACCTTAAGTATGGAACCAAAACTTCCCCTCTCGCATACCATCTTTTACGTTACGCAACCTAAAGCAATGGTAGGAGATAAAACTAAACATGGGTCATAGGTTCACTGTCTGTACAACGGACACAGTGTGGCCTAATAAAGACATTTCGTTTCCGGCTTCTGCAAATGGTTTGTCTAGCTGCTTATTTATCTAACTGGAACTGTGTTCCAATTTCCAAAAGGATTGAAAGTCCACATTTTACTATAGGGGAGCAGGGGTGATCCCTTTTGGGCCTCCCTAACGTGTCCACCTACCTAAGTGGCAATGTTAGCAAGTTGTGCACATTCAACTTGCAATACTTGATATTTGCAATTACGAGCGAACCAGATATTTGGAACATGTCAGGCAGTAAATCAAACTAGAGCAATTTGCTTCCGTTCCTGATAATTTTCGCTTATTTAATAACTAGCAGTTTTGCCCGGATTTGCCAGGGGATTCGTTTCGCCCGTGGTTGTTTCCCAGTTTTAGGTCATTCTCGTGTAATGCTTTCCTTTTCCTCGCATTCTCTCCCGCCCCTCCCCCTTTCCTCTCGTCTTCTCCTTGCCCTCTTCTTCAGCGTCTCCCTCCTACTTTTGTCAGATTGTGTAAAAACTGAATCGGTCTCCATTCCAAATACCCCCCCCCCCCGTCCCAAAAGTACTTTTTAGGCTCAGTTAGGTGCATTTATGAACCTATTTTCGTTCTATTTTTTGGGGGGAGGGGGGGGGGGCTGGTGTTATTAATGCTTCCCTACATCTTTCAAATTTATGCTAGTGGTCCAAGATGCTCAGGTAAAAAGTTAGAAACGGAATGACCCTGGAATTTGGCCATTTCCAATAACCCAAGGCCATTTCCAATAACACCGCTGAATGCGTCATGGATGACTTCCTATTCCTATAGAGAGGTTGTCATATTCACCACACCTTTTAATGTCCTGCGATTAATTCGGAGGGAACCATACGTTTGCCTCACTCTATACGCAAAAGACGGAATGGACTCTCGAAGCGATAACATGACAATTTAGCAGTAAAGGGTCTTGTACAACTTTTAAAGTTTGTACCCTAGTTGTTCTAAACAGCCTTTCCCAGTGACGCCACAATCTCCGGACAAAGCCACAGTCGTGGACAACAGAAAATGTAGAACTAGTCCTTGACTAGAACCTTGCAGACAAGGAATCAGTCACTGATTGATGGAAAGGAGGTGGAATACATCTCCCGACATGCCCAACCACAGCCTCCTTCAATCCAAAGCCGTACGTGGAATGTGCCGCCAATCGCGCAGCTAAAACAAACATTCCCGCGTATGGGGGACGACCAAAATCCCACGATACATCACTTCCAAAACTTATTCCTTCTTTCATTTCCCATTTCAGCGAACGGCCAAAAGTCACGATATGATTAATGTTAAATCTACAAGTCGAGCGTCTCTCCCCTGAACTAACCCCCCCCCCCCCCTCTTCCCAAACCGCAGAATTCTCATTCTCCGTCTTACCCTACCACAACGGGATGAAACCCATGATAGAATGATGTGTCACCATTATCTCAAACCTCCCACAACGCGACCAGAGCCATCAAGAGTCAGCATACGAAACCAGCCGACCAAGTAACAGACAAAGAGGAATGGCTCTAACCCCCTACTCATTTCCGCATCCAATGTAACGTATTAGGTTTGCTAAAAGTTTTACGGAGGTTTGGTTTGTGGGGAACGTCAACGTGACACTGGGTTGACTAATAGCCGACTCTCACTCATCGAGTACACGGAGTGGGGAGAAGGGAGTCGATTATAGATAAGGGTTGGATGTCACTCAGAAACGGAAGAGTGGATTTGCACATCCAAGCGCCAGGGCAACGTGATTTCGTTACCTGAATGATGCTCAACCTAGATGGGAACTCGAATACCGACTTTCCATGAATTTTATCTTTAAAATAGGCACAGAAGTGACGATTTTTTTGCACCAAACCTGAGAAAAAATCTTTACAAATGGCAAAAACCGGGATTCGCACACACTACCAGCGACAATTTTCCATAAGTTTTCCAGAATTTTCTATGAGTAGTTCTTACGCTTTCATACCTTAAAGCACTTTTTGATTAGTTGTTATGGCATGTCGGTTCTTCCCAAATGTGTTTCAGCATAGTCTCAGGTAGACTTACATAAATTATAACTCAAAATCTCCATACAGGGTAGAGTCAAAGAACACTGTTTCCATCACAATGACCGAAGGGTAATGTGACGTCAGCACGTCGCGCGCCAATCGAACACGCACCCAACATGGTGGCTGCTAACGTAAGACTGATTCTACACTTCCTCAAGATGTCTTCGAAAACTTGCGTAATATAAGTTGTATTCAGTGAAATAATGGATTTTTCGCACAGTCCGTCTGTGAATTATTGAAATCGAAACTGAAATGCATACAAAACCGATGTCGCAGCGTTTGCCCTTGTTACTAAAGGCGCTGATCACGAATTAGTATGCCAATATATATTACGAATTCCAATCCTTTACACTTCGTAACGTATCGTAACGTATCGCGGCTGTAAATCGGTACACAAAAACATTTCACTCGTTGAAAGTTGCAGCAGCTGCTTACAAAGCCAAAAATTTGAACACTTTTAGGTGCAAGAAAACCGTTCTCACAGCATTGGCTTGACGAACTGCGCCAGAGTAGATTAGTAAGTAGTAACGCTTTGTTGAAAACATTGAATAAAATATTACCTGCTTCCATCAACGTCACCAGACGGCAGCACTTGTCAGGTTCTCGTAGGAGGCGAAAATTGAAATAAAAAATGGCGGCATCGTTGCCATGGCAGCTACGACAATAGCGACAATACCTTCGGAAACTGATGAAATACTCGTGCGTGGGCAGCATCCGAAGTTCAAGAACATATTCTGCGTTCGATTCAAACCGATTCAGTTCGTTAAAGACAAGTGAACCACGGAAAAAGCTTAAGCCTAAGCGGCCGCTCAGTAGTCAACATGCTTCTCGAAACGCAAAACCATGCGTTATACTTAGCGCCACTCGTAACTACAACCCGTTTTCAAACTGAATGTCGGATTTAAAAAAGTGAAACTTGATAGGACCGTTCTGATCTCTCTTAAAATTATTTTAATGTCCTATTTTGACATATGATAGTTTTTAAGTGATTAATTTTGTTCTCTTGTCGTGTCAATTTGATTTAGTGACGTCAAATAGCTTCGATCCCCATGATGCTTTGCGCTTCCTGTTACTTGACGACAGCGCCCTCTGGTGGTAAATCGTTGACAGCAACGCTAGCGTTGTCAAGGAATGAGTGGCACTACCTATATATTCGACCCTGAACTAAGCTATATCGTTTTTTACCTCCACGTGCATCCACTGTCCCTTGGAGCTAGCTCAACGACTTGCTCCAGACACGAACTTCGCACTCAATAAGACTTCAATGTCACTGCTTCTGGTTGCTTTGCTTCTTGTGGCTGCCATAGAGCGAGAACGACGTACAGGTTAGCCAAGTTACTACTTCACGGTCTTTATTTGCAATAAGGTATCACTCACCAGCAACAGTGCATTATCCGAAAACTTACAGGAAAGTTTATTTGTGTTCCTTTGCTGTTTGGCTTTGAATGAGTTAAACCTCATCTTAAGCATCAAAAGAGTTTGTTTTCTAATAATCCATTTACGTGGAACATGCCGAGACCTGCTTAGCGGAGGACCACCTGTAATTAAAAAAAGGACTGTCCACAAGTTTTCATGTCTCTTTATGGACTAATGCCTTTTCCCGTATGGGTTCGTTCGACCGGATAAAAATATAATTCACGATCCGACAGACATTTTTTAATGTGGATCCTACTATTTTGCACAGTGGCGTGCACCGGGGGTGGGGGTGGGGGGTGAATTGCCCCTGCCCTTCTTGAAGAGAAAATGTGCCCTACTTTGCTTCCGTGCACCGATAAATGCTGGCTGCATTTAAAAAGGGGCTTAAAAATGCTAAACGATGACCAGGAAGACCGGATGGGGCAGAAAAAAAAAGGAAGCGTGCCCTTTTAGGCCCTAGAGGCCTAAAAATGCTAAACGATGACCAGCAAGACCGGAAGAGGCAGAAAAAAAAACGTAAGCGTGGTTTTTTTTTTTACCGAGAGTTGCCCCTGCCCTCCCGGAGATCTGTGCACGCTACTGATTTCACACACAGCTATCGCACAACACATGCCGACGCAAATCAAAACGCAAACAATGTACAACGACGAAGCGAAAACCATTTGCTAAGTACCCGAAACCAGAAGTTGGCTGTGCAAATAAGTAATCCCAAATCGACAGTCACGGGGTGCACGCTTGAGTAATGGAGGGTGGGGGGCGGGGGTTGGTTTGAACCTTTAGCAATCCTCATCTGCAACACATACACACACACACACACACCCTCTCCTTCACCCACACTCTTTTTCACCACACACCCCCAATCTTGGATTCGCTCGTGATTAATGGGTGAATTCCATCAGGCGAGTGACTGTGCTCATTTCCTGCCCATTAAATCAGCGCCCCGCACGAGCGGGAATGCAAGTCCTCGCGCACATTACCGGCACTACGTTGTTGTTGGTGATGGCGTGTCTCTTCTATGATGAAGTTACAAAACACGATGCTTACTCACACACACAACATACATGCACGCGCAACGTATGCTTCTTATCTTACGCGCGACGGGTAGGAGGGGGGTGGGGGAGGGGCGTGGTTGGGTGTGCACGAGAGACCTTATCGCATGTATAAAAAGACAACTAGAAAAATGTACTTTTGCCGAGACAGGTTTGTAATGTATTTATGTGGGAGGGCGGGGCGTGCGGCGTTGGCTTTTAACGCTGCACCGCTGCTAGGCAGGGAAGCCTGGCTGGTGAGGAGCTTTTGAAGTAGTAATGCAATGCATGATCACGGACCAACGTATTCGTAAACGTTGTGAGGTGGAAAAATCTACACGACGTGACGTCAGTCGGGCAATTTCCAATTTTATAACACACCGGTACTATGTCACAAAATGGATGCCTCAGCAAAAAAATGACTGTGAAAAGCATAGAAGCTGTAAGACAAGTAAATATTTTCTCGTCGTAGCATCCGGAGATGAAAGACAAAGACAGAGTGCGGCAATCTCAACATATATAATTCGATTCCGTGCCGCACGATGACGCATGAACTTTTTCGTCTAGAAAATGCACTCTGGTTTTTGTTGAAGTCCCCGGATGTTACGTTGGGAGCATATAAATGTGACGTTGTAGTTGAATTCAATTCATTCACAGCAATAAGATAGCTGAATAGATGGGCTTCGATAATGGCAAATAAGCCAATTGTTACAACACAGCTAGCCTGCTGTTTTTAAACTGTTATCAACAAACAATGACTGCAGCAACCAATATTTAAAATTAGCTTTTTATTTTTATTTTTGAGGTTATCGGGCCAACTTATTATACTAGGGCCACTAAGAGAATGACTTGATGTTATCATCGATTGTTTAAGTTGTGACCTCGCTTGCTTGTTTTAGGTGCATGCAAGGTGCACTCTTGGCCATTCATTACCCGTTACCAAGGATTCTTCCATGGTTTGGCAGCGCTACGTACACGATCGGATGGAGGTCGTCCGTGCATTAGCAATGAATTCAATTTGAATGATCGTTTTGAGACGTTGTTATGGCTACGTCAACACATAAAATAATTTTAGCAGTAAAGAAAGATAATTTGTGGTTCCTCTCATAACATAGTGAAGCGAGAAAATTTTTGTCCCACTAGAAGTACTTTTAAAAACGGTATAAAAACAAGGTTCGTTACTGATCATATAAACGTCGCTCGTGCTTTAAGCATCATTCATCCTCCCCCTATGGTTGCCAGGCAACAAGAAGTAACGCAGGGAAGCCATCCAAATTCAGATGCCCAAAATCCAAACAAACAAAATAATAGTGAAATTTTAATTAAATCCCTTTAATTTTTTTATTAAATAAAGGTAAAGTAAAATAAGAAAAATGAATAAGACGAGCTCCACGTATCTAAAATAAGCATACTCTAACTAACACGAAAAACTGTTGGACTGTGTACGGCAACTGTTAAATCGGTCGTAGCCGTCTCGTGATTTCGGCAGTGTTCTATTACTTTCGATAACAAAAGCCTGGCGAGTCGAAAATAGTTTACAGTAAATTTACACGTGTTACTTTGAAACGTGTTTAAATCCTAGATAAACGGGGAAAACAAATACATTGACAGTGTTAGTTGTCAAACTCTCTCGTTGACCTCTCGTTTGTTTACATACGTATAACAAAGTGGAGCTGCAAATCAACATCTGTTTTGACCACTCCCGATCATTTCGTGAGATTTCTTGTATCCAGACGTTAACTCTGTAGTATTGCACGTATCTTCTTTCAATGATTTGTACTGTAGACAAACATTTTGAATCGTAGCACGAAACAAGGAATCGGTGGATCGTTATCCCGCGTTTTCTTTATCACCGCCCCTTACTTTAAATCCTGTATAGCGCCGATTACTACCATAAAAATATGGAAAACTAGATTGCGCTTCCCCCCCCCCCACCAATCCTCATGCCAATTTGTCAATTTTGTTTGTAATACAGTACATTGTAATCAGCAGCTGAGAAATAACACAAATAAGAGCACAATGGATTTTTATTTACCAAGACTTCTAACAATACGGCTATCCTTTTTCCAGCAAACCCCAAGCATTCCTTTGCTCTGCCGACACTTTCTTAACAATAGGGAGTTGTTTATTTGTATGCATGTCTACAATAATACCAGAGATACTATATTGTGCGTTAGCTATAGTATCTCTGATAATACGTCTTATTGACGTGTCGAAAAAATTGAGCTGCGAAATGGGTGATAGACGCGGCCTTTTTTTTTCCCCCGGCGTCTCTACATCACTTGCCCGGAAAAGTTATAGGCTTACGCACCTTGCATGAAACGTGTAGCAATTTAGCAAAATGTTATAACACTCCAGTAGCAGCCACTGCACACTTTCTGGATTGCGTGTTAGTTCTCTACTCTCCAAATTCACTCACCCTGGATTCGAAATACAAGACAACGTTTTAAACATCTCCAGAGCTTGACTGTGTTAAGTTTTACCGCGCTTCGCTAAGGAAGTCGAATACGACGCCATGTCTAGGCTCGATTGAACTCGCTGTTGGCAAGGTGCACCTATCCTACTGGCAAAAACGCGCGATATTCGACGAACGCCGAGTCATTCTTTCAGTGGCCGGACTCTAGGGCTTACTGAAGCTGTAGTGAAATTATCCAAAATGAAAGACAGAAATTATCCTAAATTATCCAAAATACAGAAAAGTCGTCCGTTGAATTTTTTATTTTATTTATCGCAGCTACTGATAGAAGATTGTGTTTTTTTCTTCTAGTGTATCAGCCAAAGTTAAAGACAAATCCGAAAAGAACGCCTTAAAGTTTAGCTTTTTTATTTTATATTTCAGTTTATCAAAGCACAGTACTATGTATGTCATGTTACTCGGTATATCGTAAAAAAAAAATGTTGTCTTAATTGACTCTGAAACCCTATAAAGGTTGATAACATTTCCGACTGGGATACCCAACGCAAGCCCTCTGTATTCGCCCTCATGCCACAGATAACATGACAACAACGCAGCAGCGCGGGACACGGAGATAAAACGCAACCGGTCGGGCATTACCCTAACACTTGTAGCTTTCATGGTTACTTAATTTTAGATAACACCTAAAAAAAAAATCTCTTACAAACTTTCAATTTTTTTCCCAGACGTCTTTCGTATATTTTCAATATAGGCAGAAATTACATTGGAAGGCCTTTCCAAACCTAGGATTGGGTACAAACCCCTAATACATCGTTAGATTGTAGTCATCAAAATAATACAGACGGAATACAGAATTAAAATATTTGCTGCTGGCCTAGAATTTTGTTTCTGATCTGCTAATTCAATGATACTTGCAGATCAGACACAAAAGATTTTTTTTTCAATTTCCCTGTCTTTACCCTGATTTTCAAAGAAATTATTGTTTTCCCAGAAATTTCCCCGAGATGTTGGCTCTATTTTCATTTTCCCTGAGATTTACAGGTTTTCTAGGTTTTGTCTGAACCCTGTTACATACAGCCTTACCGTTACATAGAGCTGCTTGTGCACTCTGCCAACTTCTGCTCAACAGCAGAACTTGGACAAGGACCAACAGCCGGGTAGCGAGCAGGCCCCACTGTTCAACCACGCACCTGTTTGCCAGTCACGTGATGTAATACCCTAGGCAACTTCTATTGTTCGCCAGAGTATAAAAGCTGATGGCTGAACAACCGTAGGGCCAGTTGGTGTTGAGAGATGCAACTCGAAAGGTTGCTCTCTCTGACTCACGCTATGACTAAACAAGGGTTCTAAGCCTGGCTCACTGCCTAATATGTAATACTTTATGCTTAGACCCCTAGCTAAGCAGTAAGGAGTGAATTGGTAATTGAGTTCTCCTTGAAAACCTTTCGCCAATTTAACTAAGTAGTTACATATTTTGGGGACCCGTCCGGGATTTGAATGAGTATGCATAAAATACCATAAGTTTTCATCAGACGAGGAGGTGTCCGTCCAACGTCGTTCCATCTCAAACCCCATTACGGCGATGCCACACCACAACGTCACTGTGTCCATTGCCCGTCTCCATCTCTTGCAAAGCAACTCTGTAAAACGGAGACCTATGCCAGACCTGTCTATCGGTCGCATAAATTATTATATGTGAGGAATACGAAAAAAATATCTCAACACCGCTGACTTCATGCCAATTACTACTAGCTAATTCCACTCAAGATATCATTTATGCGACCGATATCCTTGAAATTTGACATTTTGACTCCAATAAGTGGCTTTTACGGTTTGACATTTGGTTCTAACTCAAAAGATTGCAATCACTTGTCATTTCCTCAAAACAAGAATTGCTAAGGATTCCCCCCAAGCTTTTCGGCCGTTTGAAGTTGAAATATCAAACGCCAAGCTCATTGTGCCAATTAATACCACCAAGTAATAATAGTTCGAAGGTTAAATAAAATATGTAAAATGGCTTACTGCACATTTTAATTTTTAATTTCACGTTTGAAGTCTATAGTCTGTGGGATTAACTAGACGAAAAAACTCAGCATTTGATATCACGACTTCAAACGGCTGAAGAGCTTGGCAGGAATCCTTACCAAGTTTTGTTTTTAGGGAGATATTACATATTTTTGGTCCAAATTGAGAAAAATCTTTTTTTTTTTTCCCTCAGCAATTACGAGATGGAAAAGCCAATACAGTTTTACGGTACATTTCATTATTTTTAGTTCCGTTTGAGGATAGCAGCAAGGTTTCACGTGGACTTAAAGGGACACCCGGCCTGCCTTATAACATTCCGCGTGCCAAATTACAGTTACGTGCAGATCGTCATCCGAGCAATTACAGTGCCAAGGTCGGCTGGGGTGGTAGCTGCGTTCCTCGCATAGCTGCTGTCTCTGTTGGCTTTGTGAATAGTACACGAGACAGAATCAAGTCAACGATTGTGTCGTCACAAACCGGAATGATACTCGTATTTTAAAATCATAATTTATAATTTTCTAGGCTAGTGTCTTACAATTTTGCTTCGGCGATCTATTGGAATAATTAATTTTAATTTTTACCGCATTAGTCTATTATATTTTAGATCTCATGGTAATTATTAGAAAATTAGTAGATGTACAAACAGAGATGAAACGTCATGATTATTGTACGTGCGCAATGCATCATTTAGTGACAGATCGTTAGTAAATAAAGTTCCATTACAGAAAATCTCCTAGACGCCCAAATTTAAATAAGGATTTTTAGCAAGGGAAAGACTAACATTAAGGTAATAGACCTTTGGGGCTGTACTTGATGTGGAGGATCGAGAAAAATGGCGCTGGGAAGTATATCCTTTTAAAGCTTGCTGGCTCCATTATTCCTACCGCTCCCAGGTAAAAGGGGAGTGTAAATCGCCCGAATGGAAAACTATGTAGTTACCCATTGAATTGGGGTCATTCTTGCCACTAAAAACAATTTATGCCAGTGTTTGTTTTGCTACATGTGATTTACACTTGTTTTTAGAATTATTCGGTGGTCGTCCAGGTCGTGTGTGCAGCCGCCATCTTTGCTTCAAGCGTCAAGAGAGCGACAGCGTTTTGACTGGCTGACGACTCCAGGACATGACATTTATCGTCATGACACGTCGTGACATTTATCGAAAAGAGTCTGACATGCAACAGCGGGTCTCCATTATGCCTGCAGGCTACATTTGATGCATCGGACGACGGACAAAATGGTGTGGCATGTAGGACATGTCGGACAAGCAGATTCACGATTTAAGGCGCAGTCAGACGTGATACTTCCGCTTTGAGATTATGGGATGGCAGCCGCCATAAAGATTGTCATGGTGTGCAAAATGTTGGAGAAACTCAAGTCCGACGAGTAGGGTAAAAAACACGCATAACTACAGTTAAACTGTAATGCTGTTTGTAAAATGTATTTTAGCAATTGCTTCTATTTATGAAATTGTTGTTTTAATCTGAAAATTGCTAAAAAAAATCAGTTGATATGTGGTTGAGAAGGTTATAGTTTAGAAATTCCGCTCCTGATAGCATGATACAAAAACCACAAGGGCATGAAATAGCACAATTATTTAATTTTCGAGGGTTAATTCCCCTCTTGGTCATAAAATAAAAATGATACACATAAAATCTCCAAAACACAACAGAGACGCACCCATTCAGTGAGCCACCATCTTGGATTAGTTGTCAGCCACAGAAACTAATCCAAGATGGTGGCTCAGTGAATGGGTGTATCTCTGTTGTGTTTTGGAGATTTTATGTGTATCATTTTTATTTTGTGACCAAGAGGGGAATTAACCATCAAAAATTAAAATAATTGTGCTATTTCATACTCTTGTGGTTTTGTATCATGCTATCAGGAGCGGAATTTCTATACTGAAATTGCTGTTATGCTCTTTGTACGGGGTTACAATAATTTTGTAAATAAAATAAATAAATAAACAAATTGTACGATTGGCCTCTCGCGAATCTCATTCAGACGAGAACCGGAAGTTGGCAGGCATCATGTTGGCGTTACTAGCGTCGGTCACGCGCCTGGAGGAATGCTGATTGCGAAGGTTTGGAATGCATTGTTTCGACCCCCTTGCTTGATGCTCTGTGTTTTGATTGGTTCAAACACTCAACGCATCAGTCAAGTGAACGAAAGGCCTGTTTTTAATTGGAGACGGACAAAACGGTCCAGTGGGGGAGGGCCTTTACGTCACTAGTAGCTTACGCGATGACTATACAATCGCACCACTAAGCAATCTTACACAAAAATCACAGTAAAATACGGGTTAAAGAAATGTGTTCCTACCGCGTCAAGTTGTTCTTGTCTTCGGCTCTTTCGGGCGGCGGGGGTGGCGATCGGTAGGCATCTCCCCTTGTCGGTGGTTGGACGTACAAGTTCTGATTTGAATAAGGGCGTGCATCGGCGATGTCGATAAAATTAGGCGGGTTCGTGGGTTCGGCTGAAATTGGAAAGAAAATGAGTCAGATATACGCCAGAAAAAAATTACAGAATTAGTGCATTTCTAACTGTTTTGCAACATATAACAACACACGACCGCTCAAGTCAAATACCAAGCCGAGGTGCTGACAAAACACAAAACAATCATTTTCGTCTGAATGGAGATCGTCACTTTAACAGGGTAAAGCCATTTTTTTTTTAATTCACGATTTCCTTGGCATTTCCAGGTACAGCCAGTGGCAACTTCAAGATGTATACAAGATGTTCAGTTAGGGAAACAGGCAGTTAGGGAAACAGACAGTAGCTATGTTTTTATTAATTTATTTGTACGAAAATAATGCAACATCCCAGTAAATAGCTGTTTATAGTGTCCGCGGCCTATCTTGAGTTCTCCACAGAAGGAACACAGATAATCGATTGTACGTTTTCAGTAGCAGAGTGCCTTGTTGATATCCAAGATGGTTACGAAAACAATGGCAGCCATCGATTAAAGCCACCCCATCCAGGAAGACATAGCCGCTCACAAAATACTTGCAGGACTCAAGATACACCGCGCACACAATAGAGAATAGTCCAGACGGGACTAAACGCATTTTCATCACAGATATTGGTACAAACCTAAGATTTAGTATATTGAAGTAATATCTAAAATAAATAAAGTAATTGAACATATCACAGCACAAATTAAAATATTTGCTACTAGCCTAGAATTTTGTTTCTGATCAGCTAATTCAATGGAACTTACAGATCAAACACCAAGGCATTTTTCCAAATTTTTTTCCAAATTTTTTCCAAATTTTTGGAATTTGAGAAAATTCCATCTGCTAGGTGCTGTTGTGCTTTACCAATCATATATTTAAAACGTAAAAGCACAACAGCACCTCAACAGATGGAATTTTCTCAATTGTACATTTTATTATTTCAATATTAAAAATCATCAATTTTTATCCGTGTTCATTTTAACAAGTGAAAATTCAATCATATATCCCACTTTTTTACAGCACACTTAACGTTTTTGTTTGTAATCATTATTATGTGCCAAAATTGTTGCTGTCAATAATGCTGACAGTCCTTACCTCCTTAAAGTAAAAAGTTAGCGAACACATTTTATCACCACCGAGCCAAGTTAAAATGTAGATAATTTTTCTGAATCCTCGTTGCATTCCCTAGCTGATAAAAAACACCTCACGCAAGCACTCGGCGTTTTTTCTATACATAATGCAACTCGTAAAGCAGAAAAATTATCAACATTAAACCATCTTGTTGTGGTGTTACTACTGGAAATAAATTTTTTTCTCTACATTTTTTTTTGGAACCATTTTTTTTTATTAGCTTTGGTTTTGATTTTTTTTTTTAATTAAACGGTTGGTGAGGGCGGGTCTAGTACCATTTGAGCTCCGTAGGATTTGGTTTGACCTTATCCTGACTTACAAGATCCTTCACGGTTTGACTTCGGTTGACCTGCCTTTTTTTGACTGCTGCCAGCATCAACCTGCGACCTAGAGGACATCCATGGAAGCTGTCGGTACAGGGTTCAAGCCATGATTGTCGTTACAACTTCTTTTCCAACCGCACCGTTCTTACAAAGAACGCCTTGCGTCGAAGTTGTCTCCCAGTCTACGTTGGCGGGTTTTGCGCAGGCTGCTGAGATTTCAGCCCTTGCATTCCTTTGTAAAATGTCGACCTTTTTTTTTTTTTTTGTTCCCCCATTTTCATTCCATAGTCTTCTACTATAACTTTCCAGGCCCGGTGTCACCGGTTCAACACTCTTCCGGGTCCTGCCCACTTCATGGTGGAGACTGGGTTCAGGCAATTTCTTAAGTCTACATTTCCCTGACATTTCCAGATTTTCCAGGTGCATCCAGTGGCTTACAAGTTGTTCCAGGTATTTACAAGACATTTAGTACGGGAAACAAGCACTACAAGCAGCAGCTAATGTTTTTATTAATATTTGTACGAAAATAATCCAACATTCCAGAAAATAGCTGTTTAGAGACTAATCCAGACGGTAATAAATACATTTTCATCACAGATATCGGTACTAGCCTAAGATTTGGTGTATTAAAGTCATATCTAAAATACACGGAACATATTAAAGCACAAATTTCAATATTTCTTGAAACTTACAGATCAGACACAAGGCATTTTTTTTTATTTTCCGGTCTTTTCCCTGATTTTCACAAATTTTTTTGTTTTCCCTGAAATTTCTCTGAGATTTTGGCTCCATTTTCATTTTCCCTGAGATTTTCAGGTTCTCCACGTTTTGTCTGAACCCTGAGAAAATATACCTTTTATTATTATTAGTATTAATTTTTTTTGCGAATTGACGGTTTAAATAATTTTGAAATCTTCATTATTAATATCGTAAGGAGGTAAGGATATCATTGTTATGTGCCTAAGTTGTTCCTGTAAATGATGCTAACAGTCCTTAGCTCCTTAAGGAAAAAAGTTAGCGAACACATTTTAGCACGGGGGTAAATACCACTGAGCCAAGTTAGAGTACAGATAATTTTTCTGCATCCTCGTTGCATTCCCTAGCTGATAAAAACACCTCACGCAACACTCGGCATGTTCTTCTATACGTAATGCAACTCGTGAAGCAGAAAAATTGTCAACATTAAACCAACTTGTTGTGGTGTTACTACGGGAAATAAATCAAACACGAAAATAATTCGTTACAGAGGTCAGGACTTATATTTCATTAAGATAGTGAGCCTGTCATTTAATCACCTCACGAATATAGTCAGAGACAATTGATGCGCCACTTATTGCGTTGTTTTTCTATTTAGTTGTAACCTATCGCGGTCATGATAAACGCATAAAAAGTGTATGCACTAACTTTAAATTTCTGTAAAAAACACAAGCGTCATCTGTTGAAAACCTGATAGCCGCAAAAATGAGGGATATTGGAGACAAAATGGCTTCTACCAAGTCTCTCATCTCAACCCTGATCACTCAATCTCACCTGACACACTGGTGGATGTCAGTTAACCTTCACGATCTCGGTGCAGAACACAAACTTGGTGGCAGCCAATTTTGGTATGATGCACGGCTTTCTATGGCGAAAACTTGGTTGGTCCATTCGCCCTTGTGGGCTTTTTGTATTAGAATATACCATCATAATGTTTAACTCCAATTAACCAATGGAAAGCCAGTGCACGGCAGCCACCAGCCAATCACACCTCCTTAACACAGATAAAGCAGATAAAGCTCTCAGCTTTGTCCCTCCATGTTGTTTTCTACAATCGAATCGTCTGGTTTCCATTGGTTACGTCGTTTAGGGACCCGCCACATATGACAGAACTACATTTAGTAGGCCTAAACCAATTTCTAACCAAATACGGTTTACCTGATAGATAATGTACCATATACACGATTAATCTTTGGTTACCATGGAACGATTAGCCAGCATCAACTTTTCGAATTAGGCCTAATTTATGGCCTCCCATATTTGAAGTGTGTGGTAAAAGTACCTGCAGCGCGTAAAAAATTAAATGTAGTACTAAAACATAGTTATTTGAAAGTATTAATAATAACTGTCATACAATTTAGTAATGTGAAGTAGTGATTATATTCTATTTTAAATCTAAGAAACAATACTTTCATTAAAAATAAAAACGTATTTACTTTGGTCGACGCGCCGTGACTGCTACAAGTGTTGGTCCTACACGGTGAGTTAGGCTCGTAACGGAAATTGTATGCTGGATCGTTGGGGAAACAAAACTGCTTAGGATACGGTATATTCTCGTTTCAAATGTCACTTGCGTGTAGTTCAGTGCCGATAAACGTTCTCCACCCCTCGTTACATTCTGAAGCTGATAAAAACATCTCGCTCAACCGCTTGGAATTTTTTTCAGTTTCGTAATGCAACTTGGGGTTGAGAGAATTATCGATGAAAAACTATGCTCTCGTCATATTACAACTGATAATCACTTGCACTACAGCTGAATCAACTCACGATCACACGACGGATATCAAGTTAGTTTCAATTCCCGATATCAAACCCGCTGCATTGGTAATTTGTATGCGATGCCCCGGCCAGGAAATTCCGAGTACCTAAACATTTACAATCGGGGAGGGGGAAAGGAGGACAAAGAGGGGAGACGGTGGTAGTTCCAATTTTTATAGACGTCCGTTGTCTCATCTATCGCGCGCATGGCCGTCCGTCGGTCGCATCTATTTATTCGTCGTGCCGTGATCGAGTGAGCGAATGCCCCCATAAAACAGGCCAGCCAGCCCCCCCTTGGAAATGAACGACTTTTTCACGGTCGACAAAAGTCACTCACGACAACAGCGCCGCTACAGCTATAAAGCGCGAATTTTGAGCAAATAGCTCGGAATCACATTTAACACCTGACTGGCAACGATGAAGTAAGCTAAGCAGCAAAACCCTTCACTCCGGGCTCTTAAACCTGCCACGCGGAGGAAACGGCCAAAAACTGGGTTGGAGAATAACTGGGAAGAGCGGTGGGGGGGGGGGGGGGGGGGGGGGGGGGACCGAAAGGCTTAAGAGAGAGGGCATAGCAAAGAAAGGCCGTCAAATCTTCTTGGCCTCTTTATTACAATGGGTCGTAAAAGATGCTCCGTATTCCTCCATTCCTTTTGCATGTCTGGTTTTAATCACCGTTCTCAATTACAATGGTGGCAGCGGTCCCTCTGGACGGGAGCGTTAGGCAACATTTAAAAAACAAACGAAGAAACAGATTGGAACCCTCAGGGGTTTGTCGTCTGTCGCTCGCGCATTGCATGAGTGCTATATATACATAATAATGAAAGGTGTGAAACCAGCCAGAAGTCATATCGTAAAACATTCCGGTTTTTTTTATAATCACTATTATAATCACTGGAACTCGCACTGAACGTCTTTACTGCTAACATGTCTCACGTTCTAAGTCACTATTTGATACCACTAGGTTGTCCAGGGCGATCTGAGAAGCTTTTCAGTTTTTGCTATCCCAGTCAACTTCTGGCAATGGCCGGGGAGCATATTTTTTTTCCCGTTAACAGTGCAGTAAAACTCGTTACATAGCTCTTCATGCAGCCTAGCAGCTTAAAAAAAAACCCCGTTTAATCTGACTTAAGTCACCTAAGCTAGCCTAACTAACTACAACAACAACAGATCAGCAATAAGGACAATTTTCCCATAATCACCACTAGTGGGTGCGAAGTAACGAAATTTCGTAGCGAGATCTTCCTATCTGAACTGTTTACGAAAAAAAAATATGCGGCCGAGGCTTTTGCCTTGATGTTAAAAAGCTTCTCAGGTCGCTATGGACAACGTAAGAGTACAAATAATGATCTCGAACGTGAGACAAGTTGTCAATAAAGACGTGCAGCTCGATTTCCATCGATGATAATCCACTTTCACAGCAAGGACATGACAAACTGCGCTACCATTTTTACCTCCGTGTGTGTCCAGTACACCTTGCAGCTAGCCCTCAACGACCAGCTCCAGATATATAGCGTTATTGTCGATGTTCTATTACTTGTGTACCACTAACAGCCCAATACGCCTACATGCTGTGTAATCTTTTGGCAACTGTTGCTAACATGTCTCACGTTCTAAGTCACTATTTGTACCACTAGGTTGTCCAGAGCGATCTGAGAAGCTCTGTTAATGTCGAAACGTTCCCAAAATGGTTTAAACGTAGAGCATTCAACTTGAAGTAGAAAGCAGATTCGCTGAATTAGACGTCATCAAATCATTTGATACTCACTCTTGGTGGGTGTGATGGCCGTGTCGTACAGATTCTGGCTCGAATATCGCCCCGACGTGTCAATTAAATGTCGTTGACCATCTCTCTTGATCACCAGCTGCAACTTCTCTTTGCAATTCTCGATAAGTTTCTTGGCTTCCTTGAGCGTCAGGTTGTCCGTCGACGTATTGTTGATCTGAAACGACAACAAAGCAACAACACAATTACTTTTCTCGTCTAGGCTATTCCACATAAAACAAGATAATTATGGAAAAGAGAAAATTATATATAACAGGAAACCGTAAAAGGGTCTTAAAAAGCGTTCTAACACGTAATCATCTCGCCTATTTCGGCAAATAGGCCCATTTTCAGGTTAGGCCTATTTTGGCATATATAGGCCTACATACGTGTTTTCAAGTTACGCCATTTCAGACTAACTAGGCCTGTAACCTGAAATTGTAATGTGACGTCAGATTGGGCTCTTCCGACTATTTACAAAACAGTTAATAATGAGATCAGACACTGTGTAGATTCTTGCGACTTATAGGACACGTCAGATTCGTCTCTTTAACGACCAGCAAACACTTTTTTCAGCAGGAATTATATATTACCCCGCCGTCAGACAGCTGTCCACACAGCGTTATAACCATGGTATGGATACTTTCGCCACCACACTACTTCGCACTACCTTCTAGCCGTATGATAGCGCTGCGACATCTGTAGTCTTAGTCAACAAATGTACACATAAACTCGCTCCCTAACTGGCTAAACGCGCCGTCAGTTTTCGCTTTTAACCTGTGGCTTTTAGGGAGCGTTTACGCAACGACTCGCCTTTGCATTCTCGCAGCTGGAATTTAATTGCGATGGCAGATGTGTCGTTGCCACGGTAAGAACGCTTCCTGAATTAGCCAAATCCGACAAATTTGAGCAAATTCGTGACAGTAAGATAAAGAATTCCTCCTGACGAAACAATTTTCACAATAGCTTCTAAACACAATAATAATTGACGTGTTTCATTGCGAGCTGGCGTAGCTAAACTCGCCGCCATGTAAGAATTTCAGAGGCTTCTAGCTCAAAGGTGAGTCTCTGCATAAATGCGCCCTAAGTCCCAAACGCCGACAATCGTAGCAAACAACTTCAAGCCTAAACCGTGCTACACAATTTCCACGCAACCACACACACACACACAAAAAGTCATTACCAACCAATGTCTCCAATGCCAAGCCAGTAACATCCGCATTTGAGAGTTGGTCAGATTTCTATTAAGGGTCCAGACGGTCTTTAACCAAGCAGCCAGACAGAAGCCAAAAAGTTTAGCGGGACAACAACAAAAGCAATTTCCTGGGTGAGTGGGCGACTTGGTTGGCTTGACATTGGGAGAAAAAGTAAGAAGCAACAAACACACGGAGCAGAACTTTTTTTTTTTATTTTCCTTTTTTTTCCCCTTTCTTTTATTTATTTTGTCTTTTTTTTGTTTCATTCTTTTACCTATCTTTTTTTCACGTCTCTTGTACTTTGCTTTTATTTTTCACCATTCCTTTTCCGACTGAAGAGTGACGTTTCGGCAGATGCCAGACCTAACTGTTTGTGGGGGGGGGGGGGGGGGGGGGGGGG
>JAHWFP010258475.1:0-75349 GCA_023313725.1 Lithobius niger | reverse complement strand
TGTGGCTGATTCTATTAGATACTGAAATCCTGCTCCTGCCATCATATTAATACAGGGTGGGGCAGAAAGTACAACACCCTTGGCAATCAAAGATGGTTAATGTTAGGATAATGAAACTTTGCATGGTATGTAGACGAACGGGGAGCCAACTAACCATAACTCGATCACTGACTTTGACGCATATTTTCAAGGTCATCGTGATGCTAACTTTTTAACTATGCTTCGTAGAACCTCAGTGTAGATTAGAAACTTGTAGACAGTGTCAAGGCATGGCCAATGCAAAAAACAGAACGAAATTCGGTACGTTAGTTTAGGAGTTACGAGCATTACAAGAATCGTTCTGTTGTGCTGGCCGAGTGGCTTTCCTGCCAAACAGTACTGTCAGGCTCTTTCGTACACCATGCATTGTATTGGTAGGTAATGGTGTTGGCAGCATACGCAAATTGGCATAATTCATTAACCGTGATCAGCTCTGAAACAATATCAGAAATGTTAACCTGAGGGAGGAACAACATTAGTTGTTCCTAGACGACCACGGTGACTAAACTATGCCAACTTGCATAAGATGCTGTAGTTTATAGCACTGTTCTGTTTATACGTGTAATGTAGCAGGTTGTGTTGAGCTAGTGTCGAGTCATCAGTGTGTCAGCTGCTGTTTGTTTCCAAGCATGCGTCACGTACTTTGAGGACCACTGGACTTAATTTTACACTCACTGTTTGGCAGGAAAGCCACTCGGTCAGCACAACAAAATGATGCTTGCAATTTTCGTAACTCCTAAACTAGCGTACCGAATTTCGTTCTGTTTTTTTTCGCAATGGCCATGCCTTGCCAATGTCTACAAGTTTCTAATTTAAACTGGAGTGTTACGAAGCATAGTTAAAAAGTTAGCATCACGATGACCTTGAAAATATGCGTCAAGGTCAGTGATCGATTCATTGTTAGTTGGCCCCCCGTTCGCCTACATACCATGCAAAGTTTCATTATCCTAACATTATCCATCTTTGATTGCCAAGGGTGTTCCGTCCTTTCTGCCCCACCCTGTATAAATAACACTCAGCTAGATACATTATTTACAGATCCTGTATGATTACCAGTATTATTCTGCTTTATATTAATCACAACTTCATATTAATATTTTTTCAATTTTATTTTACTTTGGAAATATAACTTATTTTTTCTAATTTGTTAAATACATGTGGCGTGTAATAATTTTATGTATATTTGTGCAATAAAGTGATAACACTGGGCTCAGCATAATAATTTAAACAAACATTTACAATTCAAACTTGCAATAATAATATTATATTAATATAATAATAATGTAATTACAATACAAACATGCAAAACATTTTTCATTAAATTACTCCTGATTTATATTATTACGGTTTGATTTGGTGTTTGCTTATTATTTTTTGTTCAGTAATTAGTTTTTTTTTATTTTCTTTTATTTCCTTTAAATTAGATATTCTAACACGAAATTCGGTGATTTTTTTTAATATTTTATAAAATTATTTATACATAGTGTAGTATATCCCAGTGTCTATTTTTCTTTCTATACTTATTGTTCTAAGTTGGTTGCATGGATTCTTTCTTGATCTTTGTACTGCAGTTTTTGTAGGTATTAGGTACTAATTTTTTATAATTATAATATAATTTTTTAATTGAATTATTTTTAGAATTTTGTTTACGGTGTATATTTCGGTTGTTTTTATATTTTTTATCTGTTCCAAACAGTAATTACTATAAAATTCTTAATTCTTTTATTTTTAAAATTGTATTCTCTTTGTATATTTCACTAGCTGTTTTTTTTTCTGTCAAACAAATTTTTTTCATAATTTTGTTTTTTCCACTTTTCGTTATCTGTTAACAAGATAATCTGCAGTGACCCCTTACAATTCTAATCTATTTCTCGAATTGCTGCTAATCTATGTATCATACACTATTTTTTTTTATCAAGTATAGTTCTTATTTATATAATAAGGTAAGATTTTTCTAAATTTTGTAATTACTCTTATAATATTTGCTCTTAAATTCCAATGTATGTTAACATGAACTTCAAGGTATTTTGCGTTTTGCTTTGTTAAAAAAACTGCACGTTTATCATTATATCTCTTGATATATCCATCTACCATTAAATTTTTGCAGTCTCGCAATATTATACATATGCGTATTTATTCATCTTTGGTGCAGTTATATCCATTTGAATTGTTTTATCTTATCCTAGAAATAATTCATTTGTAATAAACCAGTCACATAATAAGTTGAAATCATATTGCAACTATTTCTTCATGTTTGTATATTTATTGTTTATTGAAATTAGTATGGTACCGTCTGCAAATAAGTGATGTTGTGTTCTTTCAATGTTATGCAAAATATCGTTAGTATAGGCTAAATTAAGTTTAATAGATGTCCTAATACTGATCCCTGTGGTATTCCAAAATTTACAAATGTTAATTAGCAGTTAACTCCTCCAATTTGCACTGTTAATTTTCTTGTCCTGCTGGTATCTTTAATAATTTCATAAATTTTACCTCTTAATCCTAGCATATCACACTTTGTAAAAGTATGTTTTGATCGACGGTATCGAAAGCTTTCTTCAAATTGACTATATTACTCCAACAATTTTCCATCCTCTAACACTTGTGTTGTGATTTCATTAATTGCAACTAGTAGCTCGTTTGTACCGGCAAATTTGTGTATAGCCATACTGATTTTTTTACTTTAAAAGTTCATTTTTTTTCTAAAAAGCCCCTTATTTTGTTAGCAAAAAAAAAAATTCTACAATTTTGTTAGTAATGGCCAAGTAATGCAGTAGGTCTAAAGTTGTTTTTATCTGTTTTCATTCCTTTCTTGTAGATCGGTCTTATTATTTGTGTTTTTAGGTTCTCTGGGCATATTTCTTTTTCATTCATGCTATTTATTAATATTTTGGTTGCTTTAGCTGTATTACTTTCGATTGTTTTACACAATCGGTCTGAATTTTACCAGTCCCTTTAGCACTTATGCTTTTTAATTCATTTATTATCAAACGTAATATCCCAAGAGCTAAGGAAATTATCGATAATTTTGTTCAACTCGAGTGTTTTGGCCCCTATAAACTCACGAGTGCTATTTAGGCAGACATTAATTTCCCGAGTGCGTAGCACGAGGTAAATTATCTGCCAATAAATAGCACGAGTGAGTTTAATGGGCCAAAACACGAGTGTTGAAAAAAATTTGAAAATTTCCAATAGCTCGCGGGGTATTTAGTTAGAGAATTTCACGTCATATTTCAGTATTCAGCACTCTAAATTTCGTATGCAACATTTAAAAATTTTATAAAAGTCGCGCTGCCGTCCAAATTGGCGCGCCGATTGGCAGTAAGGCCGCCAGGAATAAAATTGATATTCGCCGCCGCTGAAGAATTTTCCATTGGCGCACACCTCCAAACTTTTTACTTTAAACACTTCCGTAATAATAAATTAATAAATGCAGTACATAATTTTATTTTTTCTAAAATTGCAAGAGTAAATAAAAAAAAAAACCAATCAAATACGGATTGTAGTGGAGTGTAATAAATTTCAAAACGGTGTTCAGAATTTGTTGCTAGGTTACGTTGACGTTAGGCCTAATGACACACGCGGATTAACGCGTTTCGCCACCGGCTTCTCCGTGTGATTGCAGGCGTTGCTAGGTTACGGAAATGAACGACACAGTGGTGTATTTCGAGAGAAAGGCCTTCCGGATTGTTTTTGGTAGGAAAATACATACTTTTATTTGAAATGAATTCAACAAACTTATCGTAACGTGTCAACTGTGTAACGTTTGAAGCGAGTGACTGCCAAAAGCGAATCAACTTCTGAAAGCGCTCGCCATGTTTTGTACGGTTTAGCATTACGCTGCGTCGACCAATGAAAGCTGCAGGATATTGCCTAACTGATTTAATTTTAAATTTAGCCAATCAACATCGACTTACAGTGATAATCACGCAGTAGCTTTTGAAAGCTACTGCCTGCTTATCAGTAGTAATAGCCCTAGAGCTTTTGTGGATAAAACGGCTACTGTTTTCGCACGAAGCCTGCAACCTGACATTAAAACTAACGAATGCTAATTATTTTGCAATTATATCCCGAGCGCGTAGCGCGAGGGGTATAATTTCAAATTAATTAGCATGAGTTAGTTTTAGTCTGGTCACAGGCTGAGTGCGAAAACATTTTCAGCCGTATTATCCACAAAAGCTAGACGGCTGTTTTACTGGAGTATATCCCAATTCAAAATAAATAATACCAAAAGGACTAAACATTCTTTGTGTTCATTAATATTTATAATGTAATGGTAAGTTTTATTTGCTTATCAGTCTCTCACTTCATAAAATTATTTGTCTCCAACGATAAGTTATAGGCGATGCTGCTGTCGGCGACTTTCTCCCGTTAAACACGCCGCATCAACCACTCATTGCTGAAATCCGCCGAGAGATGGCGCTGTGTGTGTTCCTGTACTAATTTTTAATCGTTTGCTAATAATTACCGTGGGATCGAAAAACTAAAAGACTTATACGGTAAAAATTAAAATTATTTATGCCAATAGATCGCCGAAGTAAAATTATAAGATACTAGTCTAAAAAATTATACAGTGATGTTAAAATACGACAATCGTAACTAATATGTCAAGTTTTCTAGCTGGTATATAATGCGAGTCAAAAGCCACCGCCATTGACTAGTAGTCGGCGTCTGTTTTAAGCTTAGCTCGGTACGTTGCGCATGCGTACAACGAAAAGGTACTGTGGTACAATTTTTCTTCTCTGATTATACCACACTAGGTCGATTATACCCCGCTCCTCTACCTTCCACTACGATAGCAAGCGGGATATACTCACTGTAATACGGTTGTGATTAAGCAAATTTAGTACACGATCAAGTGAGCAAATTTCTGTCGGGGAAATTCTCACTAATATCTCATTTTTCTCTGTTGTGTCTACGAACAACGTATTACTCATGTTGTCTTTTGCATTTCCTTTTGTTTTTGTATTTTTTTTTTATAATTCAAGAGTTTGTATTCTTCGTGTTCCCTTTATCACTTTCTTTCAACTTTGGTATTTGAGCTAAAGTAAATTATCTTTAAAACCATTTGCTGTTTATCTTAATGCCTCTGAGCTCAATGTTTGTTTTACAAAATCGTCAATATTTACTTCCTTTTATTTACACAAAATTTCCATAAGGTATTTATATTCTCCTTCAGTTTATTTAATTTATCATTGCAGTATCGTTGTTTGCAGTCTCTGATTTACTTATTAATTTATTTTTGAACCGTTTTATAAGTTTTATATTAATTATTCATTTCTATACCTGAACGTCTGATTTGGTTCCATAGTGCATTTTTATAATTTATGCGTTCTATAAGCACAATTGTTATCCATTCCTGTCTCTTATTTGTTCTTTTTTTTTCTCTTATCAAGCTTACTTACATCTTTTATTGTGGCTTTTGTACGTATACTAAATATTTTATTTGTTATTCCATTGCTGATTCCATTTGGGTCCCTGTAGTTAAATATTCCCAATTAATTTCATACATTTCCTTTATAATTTTGTTATGCAACAGTCGTCGCCACTTTTACATGTTTCAATGTCAGTTTTAGAGCTTAATTTACTTTTTTTTATTCCAAATCCAGCACACTGTAAAAGTATGTTACAATAGTTTTTCGGTGAAGTGTTCCTCCTATGGTTTCACCTATATTATTTTTGTGAAACTGTGGTCAATACTAGAACGTCGTCGTATACATTTCCCATTTTTTTTAAAACGAGTCAATTATTTTCGTATCTTAGTTCAGCTATAGTGTTTTCACATTTTATCGAATAATACTTGCTCTTGCTTGCCTTTTACATCATTTTGATTTCTTAATATATCATCGATATTTATGTCCCCCCCCTACAATAATTCCATAAGCCCATTTTTTATTTTTTTTATTTAAAAAAAATGCCTTTTAAGTGTTTATGAAAGCTTTTTTTTACTAGTATTAGGCTTTTATAGTTTGTTATTAATTGTATATTCATAACCACATTTCTATTTTCTACCCCAACTACCAAAATAATATTATCATCTTTATTACATTAATTTATGGTGGCTTCATAACTTTTGCTTACAAATATGATTATTTCTCCTGCTTTTGTAGTTCTTTCTCTCGTTACCGTAAATCATGTGAAGTTGTCTATATTATACAGTTCCGCTCCTTCTTTTTTTTTGTATGTATCTATATGTCAAGACAATTATGGCCCACTCTACATTAATCTCTGAAATATTTTTTGCAGTAAGTTCCATTTTTTTTTAAGACTTTGTATGTTAACACACTTGAACACTTTGGCTGTTTCCCACGTCTTCAAGAATTCTTCCATGTATGTCATTATTTTTGTTCAAATATTACGTTTGTGAATGATTATTCCTTCAGTAAGTTCTACAAATCTTCATCTTTTTCTATTTTTATCAAATTTTGTTCGTTTTTATCCTTCCTCATCATTATTTTCCCATTACGAAACACACATATTATATTTTGCGAACATTTTTGTTTTCCAGAATAAATTTTAATGTAGGGAGTCACATTTTCATTCATGTAAATTCTTCTTCTGTTTCCATTCTTAAACATATGGTCGCTTGTCACAATTCTTTTCCGTTGCTCCAACCATTCATATCTACAATCTCTATGTTTGCATTGGATGATAACTGACCTAGGTTTTTGTTTGTATCTGTTTGGTATTCTGTGTGCAGCACCTGTATGGCCTCTTCATAATGTGCCGCCTTCAAATTAGAAGCTATATTTCGTACGACTTCTTTTAAATTTTCATTTGGCTGCCAGTCAATTAGGTTGATCTCAAGATTTCTATTTCTCTCATATTGATCTTTTTCTTCTGCTTTTTTCTTCGTTGCTTTCAGTCAGCCGTCTATGTGTTTATACTGAACATTTCTTTTTTCCAGTTCTTCTATTCTCTCTTCCAATTTGTTCATGTTTTTTTTTTTCAGTTCGTCATTTTCTTTCGTCAGGTCTTTTTGCTCTTCACTTATAAAACCAAGGTTTTTATTATGTCTCCCAGTTTATTATATAGGTTTCAGTCATCTTGTCTATTTTCTTCTCCATTCGGATCATTCATTTTTTTTATTCCCATGGTTTGTTCACTGACATCATGTTTTGATTTTTGTCTACTATTTTTTAAATTTTTGCTCCTTATTTTTCGAGATCACTGTTATTATTTTCTGTGGTTTTTCCTTTTGTTATTTTTCCTTAAGAGTTTTCTTCTTCTTTAGCCATATTGTAATTTTTTTTTCTCTGATATTGATCTGATTTTTCTGAATTTGTTCTTGGCTTCCTACATTTCTTACGTTTCCAGTTTTCTTTCCGGACTCACTTTTTGCCTTCCATGTCCTACATGGTCAGTCCTGCACAGTTGTAAGTTGCACTGCAGTTTTCACAAGAAATTGCAATATCGTGTTCCTAATTTATTTTCGCAGGTTCCACATCTATACGTTGTGGGAGATTTATTTTGGTTTCTATTTTAGTTTCTACGTTGGTTCACTTTGTGTAAATCGTGTTTACTTTCGTTTTGACTTTCCAATATTAGTTTTGATTTCACTTACAATCTGATTCACTTTCGTTTTACTAGCTCTAACAATTCAGTTTACTCGGTTTTAACCCGGGTTGAGTCTTTTGCATTTTCGAACGCACCAATTTTTTATGCCATTTTTCCCTGTAACACTTCTCGAATGTTACTACCTCAATTATTATCATCAAAATTTAATAGTTCAATGCTCATCACACTCACCAATTTACTTGTCAGTATTCGCTACTTCCTTACTCTTTTCAAGCCTACCTTTGGTTGGAATTAATGATTTCTTATCATTATTCTTCATCACTTCAATTAGCGTTCAGCAACGGCAGCCATGTTGGATAATAAAACTGGCTAGTTGTCCCCCAGCGTAACATACGCCGATCTATCTGATTTCCGCTGATTCAACTTGGCTCTAATAGTCAGCATTATTGAAGTAATAGTGTTTGTTTCTAATTGTTAGAGCGCATAACCGTTCTCATTGTCGGCCGCTCGTCCTTTTTCTTTGCTACCGTGGCAAGAATGAGCCCGCTCGCCCTCTTGCTGATTGTTGAATCTTCGTTTGTTTAATACTCCCTCATAATGCCTCCATCAAGTCTGATCACAATTTAAGTCTGCTCCTAAGCGAAATATACATGTGACCCGCCAATCCTCTGCCTCCCCTCTCCCTTCCTCCTTTTATCCCGTCCGCTCTCTCTCCTCTTGGTTTCCTTCTCTTTCTCCTCTTTGCTATACGTAGTTGAACACGTACCTGGGTCCCGGGTCCCGGCTCCTGGGTCCCGTGCTTGTTTGTTTGTTCTCTTCTAGGTTCAGTTAATGCGTAATCGTATACTTAATGGTAACAGCTCACTTTGCCCCCCCCCCCCCCCACTCCCAGTCTTTCGCTGTGGCTTAAGTGATGCGTACCGTGTGAAAAAGAAGTGTGCATGACGTCATGTAATACTTGCCCTTGAGATTACCACGGTGCTCTAACAATTATCCTTCTAACTAAATTGTTAGAGCAAATTGCTAGTCGAGGCAACAATGTGCCAATTTCAACTTCATTTCAGGGCAACAACGTCCCAGTTTCAACTTCAAGCCAAAGAATTGACACACTCACACGTTTTCATTGCTCCCCTTCCGGGGGTCGTTACGGTTGCTTCATTTCTGCTATGAGACTTTGGTTTATAATGTAAGAAGATTAACTGAGCAAAAAACGGCTTTGCCGTTTAGAAAAACAGCATTAGAGCTCATGTATCCCCATACTCACAGCCCTGAAGGTACACGAATAAAAACGGATAGAGTTTACTCGAACGCAACGAACTATTATTTGAACTATAATTTGTGTTCATTTTGTGTATGCATTTTTATCTCTCAATTTTGAAGCGTTTTGCTGTTTATGGCGTCTATTTTGTGTGTGTTTGTGGGTTTACGTTTTGCGAATTGGAGTTCAAATTATAGTTATAATTATTTATTTACCCATTTCATTTCTTATATTGTTTATTTTTTTTGTATTTTATATTTTTAATTGATTTACCATCTTCAAAACTGCGGTCATATTTTATAATATTTCTTAATCAGTTACGTCTTTAGTTTAAAAAAAATTACTCAGTTTTGTAATGTTTTATAATCTCATCTAGTAGTGCCTTCTTAAGTTCTTTTTTACTTTGGAAAAGCAGCAAATGGTTTTCTGGTTTGCTAAATACGTTTGGTATACAGGGTGATCAGTTAAATTGTAAACCAGGTTGTAATATGTTATAAAACCGGGTGACGTGATGAGGGCAAGACAGAGGGACCATTGATTGGACAAGAAATGAATGATCTTGCCAAATGTTATCAAGGTCATTCAACTGCTAAATTCTTAAATATTAGGAATATGTATCGAACAAAGAGACATTACCAATGCAAAACACGGAACAAACATCGTACCAGATTTGCACGACCTATGACGCACGTAAAATGGCTACTTTCGACCCCTCAATGGCATTCCATTCAAACACTCCGTCGTGTACGGAAGCATCGCCTATAATTTCAAGGGTCGCCATTTTATCATAGGTCGTGCAAATCTGGTCCGATTTTTGTTCTGTGTTTGCATTGGTACTGTCTCTTTGTTCCCTACATATTCCTAATTTATACTCGTGGTGTGCGTTGCATATTAAAGAAGTTAGCAACTGAATGACCTTTATAAAATTTTACAAAGTCATCATTTCTTGTCTAATCAATGGCCCCTCTTGGCCTCAGCATATCGCCTGGGTCTCATAAGATATCGTTCAGTAGTACTTTAGCTATCAATTAGCTGGATCACAACTTAACTGATCACCCTGTATAGAAGCTTTTATTTTTTTGCTCCATAAGAATTATTCCAGGGTGGTAGCTAGTATTTTTGTGAAATTTCTCTTAATCGTTTGATTTTAGTTTCATAGTTCTTGTACATGTATGTATTATAATTTTTTACAATTATTACATAATCTCGTAGCACTTTTATTTTTAATATTTCATTTTTAATGTATATGTTATTTGTCCTTTCTCCTTCTTTGCCAAAAAATACGTTTAATAGTTTATTCTGTTCTGTTTGTAGTCTTTATGTGACATATTCCGTCGAAAATCCATAAATTTCTATGCCACACGTTAAGATTCTACTTATCCAAGCTTCATGAAGAATCTTCTTGTTCTTGCGACTTAGTGTATAATATTTTACATTATATAATTTTGGTATTATTTTTTGTTTAAGTTTACTTATCAATGTAGTTACGTGTTCTTTGAAATACCACCTTGAATCTATTTCTAACCCTAAATATTTTGTCGTTTATTAATATTTATTCTGCACATGTATTTTTACAGTTTTGTGAGTTGAATTTGTTAATCATTAACTCGCATTGTTGTTGTTTATGTGATAATTAGTTTAATTTCGTTCTTATTCTGCATTATTGTAACAGTGATGTTTAGTTGTAATGTTTTTCTTCACTTATGTATAATTCGTTGTCAATAAGCCATCCGTTCACCATATTGAAATTTCTTTGCAGATTTTCAACCATGCTATTATAGTTAGAATTTAGGATATTAATACTGTATCGACTGCAAACATACATACAGGTTTTTAGTCTTCTGTACGACCGAAACGGCTGACAATACTATTGCAACGACTTTGTCCGTCCGTCCATCCATCCGTCCGTCCATCGCTTCTTCAACTCCAGAATGGTACCAGACAGAGCGACCAAAAATTAGTATAAAAAACACGGCAAAGTAAAACATTGTTGCTTCCTCATATCTAATAGGCTTTCTTAACGTAACTCAAATGAAATAATAACATTTCATTGTCGCATTTAAACACTACAGAAAACACGCAACTGTAATAACAAAAGGGTTTCGTTAACGACACACAAGCTTCATTTTAGATAGTCTCGATACACACATTATATTTTACATTGTCTCGATATCGTGTTGCGTCAATGAATAGGCCTACTCTCGACCAAATTCCCCCAGTTAGCTGCTGCTTACGAAATTAAAATGGCAGGTAAAAAAAATTTGGTCAAAAACTGAAAATTATAGGCGTTAAATCACGTTGCCACGACAATGCCAAATCTTAGCATCATGTTGCATAAATGAATAAGCATACTCTCGAACCCAGATTCCTGTTAGCTACTATTTAGGAAATTAAAACGGCAGCTAAAAATTCGTCTAAACACTATAAACGCAAGGACCTAAGTAAGGCAAGGGATTAACACCATCTAAGAAATTTATATAGGTCAGTGGTTAAAAGGAGAGTTATAAATAAAACTCAGAGTAATAGCTGTGACCGTTTCTGCCGGGAGTGAATTCTAAACATTTATAACACGATTTAGAAAAAAAAATGTATTTTCGACATGCTAAGTTTAACAATTTAATGCTCTCAGCGTAGGATTCCTGTTGCATACTTGGCAGAAATTTAGTATAATGCCATTGTACGGATTCGACTAGATCCACATCCTTGATAAGATATGGTGACCAAACTGGGATGGTATACTACAAAAAAGGGGCCTGACAAAAAGGCCACACGAAAGTAGGGTAGTCACTGGAACAGAAACAACGCATAACCATTGATGCTGTCTTCTGGAAGATTTAACAATGTTAATGCAGTGTGTAGTCATTTTTAGATCACATGACCTAAATCCTTTACATTAAAAATGTGCTTACGGGTTCTGTTATTTGCGAAGTAATAATAACACATACATTTGCTCCCAATGAGGAAATGGGGGTACTTGGATTCCAAAACGGACAGTTTTCGGTTGGAAAACCAATGTTCTAATCTGTGAAAAAACATTAGGAAGTTATTGGTGGTCACCGATATCGCTGAGCCCTGATGGACACCTCTAACAGGTTTTTGGCTTAACATAGCTTGTCCAACACGAACACACTCAATTGGCCCAAAAGGAAACCTCGAATCCAGTTAAAGAAGTTATCAGTAATGCCTATCCAACAAAGATTTTGTCATGAATGTTTGAATCAAATGCTGTTGCAAGATCAATAAACATGACATCCCGTTTCAAAATCAATAAATTTGACATCCGTTGAAGATTTGCTTTCCGTAGCGTGGCCCAAAAAGAGTAATAATTGATGTACATTTGATCTGCCAGGAATGAATCCAAACTGGTCTTTACATAAGTTTTTTTTTTTTTTGCTTCAAGAAAATTTAGCAATTAATTTTGACTGATGTTTTTCATCATCTTTCACGGAACGTAGATTAAAGATAGCGGGTGGTAATTTATTGATTCTGAAGCTTTGCGTTAAAAAAAAAAAAGGAACTATTCTTTCTTCTTTCCCCGCAGGAGAGCTTTGTAGTAGTAAAAGCCTATTCGAACATATGAGAGTGGACTGCAAATCTCTCTGCTGATTTCTTTATATAACGAGGCAGAGAAGTCATCAGGACCAATACAAGTGAGTGGCAGTTTTTTATGGCAGTTTTTTTAATAGTTGAATTTATGCATTCTCACCTTTCGAGGTGAGAAATAAAACATTATTGGATGTGGGACACTATTTGTTGTAAGTGCAATGGCAGGAATTCCATCATTAATCACAAAGTCATAATATATTATTATTATAATAATATGCCACTGATACTCTAACGATCTGTAACTAAATCTCAAAACAGTGCGTGGTTTGTTTGTGTAGCATTAAACCATGCGCAACGGCTGTTTGCTGTGACGTCACCATGAGTTAGCCAATGACGAACGAGAACAACGGCTGTTTGGCCGTCTGATTGGACTAGCCCCGTCACGTGATGCGCACTTCACAGCAAACAGCCATGGCGTGTGGTATAAACCACTTTAAGGAAAAAAGAAAGGCGTAGATAACCAATAGCACTGCATGGTGAGCATAAAAACGAAAAATTTGTGGCTTGACTTTTTTGCGCAGTTTGGGCAGCAAGCGACAGCTGTGGCAAATTCGACCTAAACACTAGTGGCACACGCACACATCGTCCAAGTTTTGGTGTTTCATCTGTGTTTTTCTAATTGCTTTTTTTCTGCAAGAATGCAATACACAGTGAATTGCCTGTGTATCTTTATTTTATTGTATTGCTTTTCAGTGAAGTGTTTGTTAAATATCTTCACAGAAGTAAAGGAACTCTGACAATTTATCAAATATTTTGAAAAACTCGTACGGAAAATTAACTTACACTTGATTTTCCAACTTATATGCCCATCTTATGAATTTGTGCCCTTAAGCTTGTAATTTGCATCTGAACCATTCAGGACTGCAATGTTTTGCGCTCAGTAAAAGATAATAATAATAATAATAATAATAATAATAAGTTTAACCACACAACAGTGGTTAGGAAAATGGAAGGGCAATTACAACCACTGACACCAGTCCTATTCTAACTTCCATATATAATGGGAAACTATTGCTGTCATCGCAACACCAACACTAATAAGTTCTACGTAAAAATTTGGCGAAAGACAGCGATTTTAACCCACGTTTGAAGGCAGCGACGGTGTTAGACGCAACAACCCCCTCAGTGAGGGAATTCCAAGCCGGCACAACCCGAAGAGAGAAAAAATATCTACGGCAGTCCAGGTTGGATCCCAAAAGACGTAGCTTAAGTGAGTGTCCCCTAGTCGATGCCACATTATTAAGCTCAAACAATGGTATATCCACGCTGACGAAACCCCTCAAAATTCTGAAAGTCAGGACCAAATCAGCAATTAATCTGCGAAGTTCCAATGGCTCCAGGTCGAGTTTCTTTAATCGTTCATTCGAAGGAAGCTTCCGTATAGTGGTAATACTTCTTGTGAACCTTCGCTGGACAGACTCCAGCCTGTCAATATCCATCAGCAAGTACGGGGACCACGCTGAGCTGGCATACTCCAGCAACGGTCGCACGAATGTCTTGTAGGCCCAAACCTTAGTGTCTACACTCCCAGAAGTAAAGCAGCGAATTACAATAGCCAGTCGCCGGAAAGCCAGAGCACAAATCTTGTTACAGTGCAGAGAAGCTTTCAGGTCAGAGGTAAACCACACACCCAAATCGCGGATTACATAAACATCAGGCAGTCTAAAACTATTTAGGGTGTATGGCAATGTTAAGTTTTGTCTCCCAACATGAAAGGTAGAACATTTTGATTCTGACAGTGGTAGCTGCCAAATCGCCGCCCAATCTGAAACATGATTAATCTCCCGGGATAAAGCGCTGCCATCAAGTGCATCAATAATTGTATTACCCAACTTCAAATCATCGGCGAATTTGAGGTTCTGAATACCAGGTCTGATGCAATGAAGATCGTTTATGTAAATCACAAACAACAGGGGGCCCAACACTGAACCCTGTGGAACCCCACTGATTACATCAACCCTGGAAGATAAGGTATCCTCAATTTGGACCCTCTGTGAGCGGCCACTAATAAAGGCCGTTATCCATTTCAATAGGTCTCCTCTGAAACCGGAGTTTTCCAGCTTAAACAACAATCTGCGGTGCACCACCGATTCGAAGGAGTTCATAAAATCAAAATATATTACATCGGAGGGAACCCCAATATCAAGTGCACTCGTCCATGCATCCAAGGAAATTAGCAGCTGGTGAGTCGACAACCTACCTGGCATAAAGCCGAATTGGTCACCAAGAATCACATTATTACACTCAAGAAAACACAGCATCTGCGCACGGACAATGGATTCCATGATCTTACACGGCACCACTGTGAGTGAAATTGGACGATAGTTATTAGGACTTAAAGCGTTTCCCTTTTTAAACACAGGGGTAACGTTAGCAGTTCGCCAGACTGACGGTATATCCCCTAATATGAATGAAAGGTTGAAGATTTCAGCCAGTGGGGAGCAGATGTTAGTTGCAATCTGCTTATAAAAAAAAACAGAATATCCCTCTGGGCCAATAGCATGACTTGGTTTAATCCTTTGTATGGTCTCCAGAACCAGTCTTTCTAAGAAGAAAACCCTGTCGCAGGTTGGTACGACGATCTCTGAAGAATTCAATGGCAAAGGTAAGTGATCATCCTTAATACTATTTAATGCAAAAATCTGGTTAAGCACATTTGCTTTTTCGTAGTTATTTGAAATAATGGAATCCCCCTGCTTAAAGGGTGGTAGCGTACGGGATATACCAGTGTTTTTACGAAAATGTCGGAAGAGGGCTGATACACTCCCCTCAGAAATTGTTTTAACTTCCCTTTCACGTTGCCATTCCATTGCGTAAGCAGCATACTCTAAGTGGCAGTCATTATAGCATTTTAAAGATTCTGCAGTTTTACTCATTTTGTATTTCTTCCAAAGTTTAAGCTTAGCCCGGCCGAGTTTTAATAGTTTTGATGGTAGTTTCAATCGCGTATTAGTACGACAACGTTTGTAAACAGTTGCCGTCTTTGTGGCATTATGTAATACCTCAAAAAAAACTTCCCATGCGTGGTCATATTTCTAAATCGATGTCATAATAAATAACTTGGCTTGCTGGCCTAGTAGCTATTCTCACTATATCAACGAGCAGGTTTTACAGGATCAGTAGGCTGCGTTAGTTATTGGACCAGTAGACTCTCCTTACAGGACCAGTAACAAAAGCCTGCAGGTCTAATAAGAATTTTATATTAAAGCAATTAGTAAATTAGTTATTCATTTTAATAGCAAAATGAAAGGTTCTCTAGTTGCTAAACAATTAATGCCAATTGATTGTTTAAAACAAAGACAGGCATTACATAACTTTAGCAGAAATTAGTAAAATAGAAATCCTAGGCCATAACGCTAATACCAGGGGTAGCATAAATATAAGAGACGTGTATATAATGCACTCCTGCTAATACTTAAGATTTTGTGTGTGTATAAGGCTGATCACCATCATCCAGACAGCAAAAGTTAGAGCTACAGAAGGCAGGTAAGTAATAGTGTTAGGTCTAGTGTTAGTAGCTACATTGTAACCATGTATAAAGGAATATTTCAGAAAAGGCTTAATCAGTTGTCTTAATTAATAGTATAGAATACGTACTCAATTTTTTTCTATAGTAGAAGCCTACTGGTCCAGTAATGAAGTTTTGGACCACACCTTGGCTCTTGGACCAGTAAGATGAGTCTACAGGACCATTAACAAATGTCAAGATCCTACTGGTCCAGTAGACATTTGTTACTGGACCAGTATTAATACCCTACAGTTCTAGTATTCCATAAACCAGTAAGTAGTACTGGTTCAATAGGTAAATTCGATCCAGTAAAAATTTCCAGTAGGATTTCCAATAGGGCATTTTCTTGATTTGTTGAATTAGTTTGTTGCATCTTGTGTCTTTTTTCTTCTCACTGGCCTGTGTGCTAATATTGCCAATTCTGACACTTATTGTAATGATGGCATTCGCCTTACACGTCATACTTGTGAAGAAGTCATCTATAGTCAACACTAGCCAATTTTCTCGTGCTAAACATTTCTCCATTACGCCATTTGTTGGTTAAACAGGATTATTTTTATGTTAACTGGATTGATTTCTGTTGCTTGTTGTGGGTTAAGCCCCCTTTTCCAGATATGTCTTCGAACACACTTTTTATATGAATTTTGCATTGCTCCAGTTTACGTTTTGATTCATTCTGCCTCGTATATTTTTCTTTCCACAGTTTAGTTTCACTCCAAATCAAGCACCACCAAAACGATAAAACACAGCTGTACCATTACCCTTTGCAGCTTCTGTCATTTTCTTTTTGAATTTGTGGATCGTCTTTTGAAAATGGCTAGCTAGCTCTGTATGGCTTCCGTACCAAAATCCGCCTTGTGTGAATTGATCACGCCTACCAAAATTTAATTTAAAAAAATCATTCCCCCCCCCCCCTCCCAAAATAAACACTTTGCACAATATTGTGGTGAATTTAAAAACAGTTGTTAATTTGACTAAATTTACCGAGCTTTTTGTTTAAAGAGGAGGCTAAAACTGTCTCGTCAGTCAGTGAATTCCATGCTGGGATAACTCTTGCAGTAAAGAAAGTCTGTCTACAGTTTTGTCTTGCTTTTGAAAGCATGAGTTTGAATTTGTGGCCTCTTGTCCAGGTCACCGGACTAATTTCAAACAATGGCAAGTCAGTCTATCAGCTGCTATGGGGGATGTTACTCCCTGAGGTGAGATCTGCCTTCGGTCGACGAATTCCCAAACAATCAAGGCCAAGTTTGTTAGGTCTTTGTAAACCGTTACTAAAACGGATTTCAAATGGTCAATGTCCTTAAATAGATACGGAGACCAACCAGACCTTGCATATTCCGGTGGGTTACGGACGTAAGCTATAAACGCCCATAACCTTGTGTAACATTGGTTGATTTAAACTAGTGCTGAATAATCGCTGATCTACGATTTGCCATCACTTGGTTACAATTGTCGGATGATTTCAGATCGGATGCAAGCCAAACACGTACGTGAGTGTCCATCTTCAATGGTGTAGGTAAAAATACGGTTTTGACTCCATACATGAAAACTTTTGCATTTGCGTCCGAGATGAGTAACTGCCAAACTTTCGCCCAAGGAGAGACTTGAAATCCCAAATGGTCTTGCATCCTGATAATAGCCGAGTGAAGCTTTAAATCATCAACATATTTTTCTTGTTCTGCAATTTAGGAGTTATAGGTCAAATCTTTCAAAAACTAATAAACAGCATGCATGGGACCCAGAACCGTACCTCGTAATCAAACCCTTATTTATATTTGATGAGTCTGACTTGGATAGGCCACTGGACCCTTCTTGGGTTCTTTCATAGTAAGAATGCCCGAATCCAATTTAAAAGTGATCCATCCATTAAAGCCGATTCAAATGCCTTTTGAAAATCGAAAAATATAACCTCTAAACGCACACCTTGATCTAGGGCTTCGATTCGTTTAGCCAACACAATATTATAGTTGACGAACAGACGACCGTATAGCTTACGTTAAATGGCTGGTCCCAAAGAAATTTGGCTTTTTTTTTGACTGTTACTTTTCCAGTAGGCTAGTGATTATTTTTGTTGTAGATTTAGATTGCAGGGCACAACATGGAGAGGCATCGTAACTTCAAATAACTCGCTGCCTGTTTTTTACTAATTTGTATTGATTTTGATAAAATTGACATGTATTGATAAAATTTGATTTGTGTTGAATTGGTACGTATTTTCAGGCGACTGCATGAGCTCTTGTTTTGTTTTTCATCCATTAACTGAAATTGTCAAAAATGTATATCTATAAATCAATAAATGTTTAACCACTTAAGGTGGTAAGGCAAATGGAAGGGTAGGGGAACCACTAACACCAAGCCCAGAAAAAAAATAAGCTATTGTGCAGAAAGAAGTAAAGCGGAAAAAGGTGTGTAAAATGGCCTACAGACCCAACGTGCAAAGAAACCCGTCCATGACCAACTTCAATACTCGCGCAAGAGAAACCGAGAGAGAGGCAAAGTTTTCAAGCAACGTTTAAAATCCGCAACAGTAGACTGCGGATACAGCCTACTTAGTCAAAGAAATCCACACAGGCATAACCCGGAGGGCAAAAAAATTTCGCCTACAATCAAGTCTGGAAACCAAATGGTGTAACTTGGGTGACTGTCCCCTGGTGCAGGAGGAAAGGCTGAGCTTGAAATAGGGTAGACCGATCGCGAGAAGACCCTTTAGAATTTTAAAGATTAATATTAAATCAGCCCAAAGTCAGCGTAATTCCAAAGGCTCCAAAGCGAGCCTGCGCAGCCAGTCTCCAGCTGACAAACCACACAGAGAAGGAATACTTCCGGTAAATCGATAGCTTCAAGCTATCAATGTCAAACAGCAGGTAAGGAAACCAAACTGGACTGGTATACTCGAGCAGAGGCCTTACATAGACCTTGAAAGCCCACACCTTTGTGCGAATATTTCCAGAAATAAAGCAACGATTTACAATTGCAAGGCGTCTGAAAGTAAGGACAGACGTTTTCCTGCAGTGGACAATCGACTTTAGATCTGCGATCCAAGGTCACGAGCCTCAGTCACATCGGGCAAGTGTTGATTTTCATGAAAGTAAGGCAGCTTAGGATTTTGACGCCCAATATGAAAGGAGGAGCATTTTGAATCAGCATTCGGAAGTTGCCAGGTAGCTTCCCATTTCAATACAATATTTATCTCGGAGGAAATGTCCAAAACAATCTTGAGCTGTAATAATGGTATTTCCAAATTTAAGGTAAGGTCACTTATGTAGATTAGAAAGAGCAGCGGACCCAATACAGAGCCCTGTGAGACCCCACCAATAAGTTCAGCTGAGGTAGATAGTGAATCCTCAATCTGGACCCGCTGTGACCGATGGCTAATAAATGCAGCAATCCAGTTTAGTAACCCACCTGTAAAACTCGTGAGCTCCAGTTTACAGAGTAAACACCTTTAGCCCACAGATTCAAAAGCTTTCTGAAAGTCGAAGTAGATGACATCAGAAGGAATGCCAGAATCAAGCGCACTTGTCCATCTATCTAAAGCAACCAGTGATTGGTGGGTTGAAGAACGACCAGGCATGAAGCCAAATTGGTCAGCAAATGTGGTCCCCGAAAGCTTTAGAAAGGCCAGCATTTCACTGCAAATAACAGATTCCATCACCTTACATGGAACGACGGTTAACAAGATCGGGCGATAGTTTGTTAGGTCCAAAGCATTGCCCATTTAAAAAACCGGAACAACATTCGCAATACGACAATTTGAGGGTAGTATGCCAGAAGCGAAGGATAAGTTAAAAATTTGGGAAAGTGGGCGACAAATGTAGTCGGCAATATTTCTGTAAAAAGAAAGCTGAGAAAACGTCCGGGCCTGGAGCATGACTAAGTTTCATACCAAGAAGAGTCCTACGAATTGGCCATGGTTGGAAATTAACAGACTCACACGTCACAGCTGGAGCAACAGTCTGTGAAGTGAGTAAGAGGAAGCCGTCATCAACGATACCATTTGAAACAAATATCTCGTTTAGTATATTTGCTTTTTCGTTATTTTTGGTGACGCAATAGTCACCCAGTTTAAATGGTGGGAGCGTCCGAGATATACCAGTTTGCTGGTGGAAATGACGAAATAGAGAGGCTAGGCTTCCCTTGGCCAAGATGGTCGCTTTCCGCTCACTTCGCCAGACAAATGCGAGAGCAACATACTGGGCACGGCACTCATTATAACGACACAGCAGATCAACGTTACGGGACTGTTTGTAAAGTCTCCGCAGTTTAAGCTTTTTAACGTCCCAATTTAACGAGGTGTGATGGCAATCTGGCGCCGAGTGATAGCCTACCCCGTCGGTGGGTGTCGCCAACCCAGTAGCTCGTTTTAATTCAGTAATACACATGTCCCATGCCAACTCAACGGAAGTTTTGGTGGACAAGTTAAATTTGCTCCAGTTTGTGGACGCCAAGATAGAACATAAAATATCGTAGTTTATCCGACTGGGTGGTTTACCTGGCTGGGTAGAAAAAGAAATTGTACCATGGACCAGAAAGGAAATCATACAGAGGTCACTGGTGCCCAAATGGTCCAAGACGGTTATGTCAAAAATTAGGCGATTTGTTGCCACGGTAGGCTTCGTAACAAGTTGAGACAGGCCAAGAGGGGCAATAAGTTCCAAAAAGAAGCGATGAATTACATTACTGGAGGTACCATTTACCCCATTTACAGATTACAAGTTAAAATCTCTGAGTATGATAACTGAGAAAGTAGCATGTACTGAGTCATTTAAAAAAGTCGCCATATTAGTAACTGGCGGTAAGGTGTAGCTGTCAGGTAAATAGCACAGTAAGAATTGTAGTTTAAGATGTGGAAGAAGGATTGAAATGGCTTCAACAGTGGTGGAGGTTTGGTCACAAACCACATCAAGACCCAATCTATACAGAATAAGAATAACCCCTGCACGGCAACCTCAGACACGACGGATTATGCCGCACCTAAAAGGGAAGACCAACATAGAATCAGTGAAGTTGTCTGTAAGCCAGGTTTCCACTACAAACACCAGGTCGTATATATTGCTTGCCAGGAGCACATGAAAGCTACACAGATTTCTGACCAGACTCCGGACATTCAGAGAAACACAACATAGATCGGTGATGGATTTACACACGGAGACTGTAGCGGAAACATAGTTGGGTAAACACCCGGTTAACATTTATCATTTCCCGCTCTAACGTGCAAGTGGAATAGTTCAAAACCAAGGCGGATGTTTTCCTTTGGTTGTGAGATGGATACCATCTCTAGCGATTAGTGTCCAATCAGCACAAATGTCACTGTCAATGGAGAAGAAAGTAAAGATATCGTGCACACAGAGTTTGCGGAGAAGTAGATTTGTATGGGCAACAAGTTTATCTACTTCACAGTTATGGCTTCCCGGTCGCGTGAACAGATCCACCAAAGATATGGTTGCGTTCGGGAAGCATGAGAGGATACGATCAGCCAGGGAAGTTAGGTGATGCACAACGCGGTTAGGTGGTTCATGGGTGATATTGTTAGATCTTAAGGCGTCAAAAGAACAACATACAGGGTGGTCCACAAAAAAACTGACGGTCTAACATTTTTAAGTCCAACTTTTCTAGTTAGCACCCCTCAGAACCAAGAGAGGACAGAAATCTTCCCGTTTCATTAGACTTGATTTCTGTCCTCTCCTGATTCTGAGGGGTGCTAACTAGAAAAGTTGGACTTAGAAAATGTTGGGTCCTCAGTTTTTTTGTGGACCACCCTGTATATGGAGTTCCTCCTATCATGCAAGGGTTACGATGTGAACCAGATAACCAGGCACTTTAAATAATTTTATTTCTGTTGAAATTACAGTTTGTTTTCCGTTTCCGTATTCGTTGTCCGATATGACCTTTTCGTACAGACTGTCCAATGACAGAAGATATAAAATTTATCAGGTTGATCAAGTATGCATGAAGCACTAGAACATGAAAGCAGTTGGTAAATTATTGATCCAGTTGAACGTTTTCAGGTTTTTTTAGTCAGCACCAAAAACGGCCACCGGCAAAAGCAAGATGGGTATTTTTTTTTTCGGGGCTTAGGTCCTATTTTTGTCGATTTTGTTTTCATCATAATAGGGATCACACAGATACTGTGAACGGCATACACTCTGACGATGCTGTTTACCAAAGCATTACCAACGGCGCCCGCAGGTTGGGACACGTGAGGCAATGTATTCATGCCCTTTTGATAGATAAAATTATAAAGAAACACCATTATATCACGGCGAAAACCATAAACACAAATGTTTTTTGAAGATTTCAGTACTGAAGCGAAGGTTCCAGGCTCAACGTGAATGGTCATTGCTATTTTTTTCTAACTCTTACTTTTTTAGACCTCTGAAAGCAGGAGTCAAAAAAATTGTGACTGCCTTTATTTATATCTTCCATTGAAAATGTTGCTTCCCCCCCTCCCTTTTTTTTAATTTTTATAAAATAGTAATATTTACTTCGCAATAAAGTGCAATTGGTCACAGAAGGACAACAGGTTGATACACAGTCAATAATAAGGACAATGTCTCATAATAATGCAGTTAGTTAAGTCGGTCAGATCCATCTCAAATTTTTGGGAGGAAAACATTCCTCAGCTTTGTTTTAATATTTTGTGATGTGGGAGCCACTCCACTACTGCGTCAGGTTGGAGCTCGTTCCGTATTTTGATCACACGGTTGAAAAAAAAATATTTTCTACAATCCCGCTAAATTTGTCGAACTACAATTTTGACCGGATGGTTCTATCATCATCTCTAGAAACAGAGGCTGTAGACCTACCAGTCTAGGTCTTTCAAGAGTGTCAGCCTTTAAAATGTTTAAGCGCTTATATGGTTTTATTCGGTTTAAGACCAGGTAGATACTTCGTAAATTTACGCCTCACCAATTCCACATTGTCAATATCTTAGACTACGTGCAGAGACCAAACTAGACTTGCATTTTCCTGTACACGTAAGGCCGAAAATAATTTTTTACTGTCTTTAGGGTCGATTGCACGCCGAATCAATGCCATCCTTTGTCTGGCAACCTTAACAATCTTATTGCAATGGGTTGAACTTGCCAAATCATTACAAAACCAAACACCCAAGTACTTAAGGTCATATTGGTGATCAAAACTTGCTCCTAACAAGGTACAGCGCTATTTTGGCTAATTGCATTTTTAACGTGAACATGTCAGTTCACACTTCGTGTACCTTATGAGTCAAAAATCACACAAAATGTTTTTGTGACCGAGCTGATAAACACAGTTTCGCGGATCAATACTTCCAAGAACTTTACTCTTGCTGATTCGTAGTACACAGTGTCTTCACCCCATTATCACCAGTGTTAGTTAATAATAATCTAAGATTCCAGAAGCCTGGTCAAAAGACGACAGCTGAAATAAAGTAGGGGGAAACAAGTCCAGATCACTTCCGGTTGGGTTTTTCTACATGACGTCCCACGCTGCCTCAATCTTGGTTGCCTTGTTTCGTTTATCTGTGTATAGTTGAAATGAATTTTGAAAATGTATCAGTCTGAGGATTTGTAGTTTTTTCCTCTTTAGTATCTGCATAAACTCTTTTACATTGGTGTACTATCATTTAAAAATATACATTTCAAAATTGTTTTATTTTTTTGTAACTGTATAACTAATTAATTGCTTTGCTGCAAATTGGTATCTCTTGGTTACTGACAAGTTTCGGAATGAAGCTATAGCCATAGGTTGGTTATAAACTATTATATTATACAGTATAAAAAAATTTAACCATTTACTTACAGAATAACACCTAAAAAGTTTAATGCTACTTTAAGTATCTTTATGCCCCTCTCGTAAATTTTTGGTTGGGCCGATAGACAGTAAGCAACCCTGACTCCTGGTGACCAACTAACCATGAATTAATTTTGAACAAGCTGCTTTAATGACACCGGATCTGCAGTTTAACTAAACCAGACAACAAAATAACGTGAGAGTTGATAGCAGACACAAAGCTTTTTTTGGCCCCCCCCCCCCCCCCCCGGATGTTCACTTTGTGCTTGATTTGATTGTTACAATGTGCTAGCTTACGCCGTTTTATTTCCTCTCAATTTCCAGGTTAGCTTTTGGTTTTAATATTGATGGATTTTCCCCCACTAGGCCGCTGGTTTAAATAACGGGGTTTGGGAGCACCTCCCTCCCCCCACAAAAAAAAATAAATGAGGGGCATATCGAGGGGCATAAAAATCCTTGCAAAAATCTCTTCATTCGATTTTTATTCACGATTTTTTTGATGATGCCGTACATTGTGTAAAGTCAGGAAAAGAATCATGAAATAAAAATAAAGAGGCCATACGTTTTCTAGCAGGGGCGTAAAACGAGGCATAACCCGTCTCCCCCCCCCCTCCCCCCACCCCCAGAAAAATATTTATTTACAGTACTGCACTCGACCCATGCCTCTGCTAAAGTACTCATCGCAACTCTCACATTACCATGTCCGGGTTCAAATATTGGAAATGTTCCTCACTCGGCCCGGGTGTCTTCAACCCCACTCTCAGGTTACCTTCATGTCAGCCATAGTCCCTGCAGGCAATAATTTCGCGATGTACGGTTAAAACGACAAGACTGGGAATTAAATGAATCAAGCAGGCAATGTACGATGTTTGGATTCACTTTAGGACTTTAGCGGCTATTCAGGCCGTGCTTGTCCGCAACATGAATTGGGGCAAAACATAAAGGCGATGAAAGGGTTAAAGCATAAAATTAACTCGGGCCTGAGCAAGAGGGAAAAGTTCATGTTATAGGACTAAAGTAAGGTACCATTTGTCATGTTTGGGGATTGGAAGAACTCAGTTATCCTAAGCAAAAAGCCTCTCAGGATTTGGAGCAGGATGTGACTATAGAGCAGTGACACGACGTAGTATTATTGTATATAACTCTATGCTGGAGCCTTAATGGGTTAGCTGCAAGGGGCACGTCAGAGAGAAACAGAAGGGCGTCATACTGAAGCCGATGCTGTGAAGAGTGATTTCTTAGACCTAAAACGCGCGATTTTTGTTGTTGGAGAAAACAACGTTATTTTAAGCCTAAGAAATCCGCTCTTCCGTTGTTTTTTCCTCCATTTTTATGTAGTGCACCTTGCAGTTATGCCCTCCAAAACCCATACCGGTGCCAATATGGCGGCAAATGTCACTGCTCTATAATGGGAAGCGAGAGACAATAAGATGACAAATGGGTTTCCCAACGATTATTGATTGATGGATTGATTTTTATTGAGCAGAATCGGTCTAAAAACCACACACTCAACTAAACCACTACTTGTCCTACCTTAACCTATACAGAGCAAACAAACATGGAAAGGTACCAACGATTATATTTAATAATAATAATAATAATAATAATATAGGTTTGTTGCAAACGCAACCGGAGCGACAAGGACTGGGTCGTCACTGACTGCCGTCCGATGTTAAAACTAAAAAAACTAAAAAATTTCAAATTATAAAAGTTTGATAGTGAAAAGTTTAAAACAAGGACGATGACTCGGCTGCAGTGGAAGGGTTTAAGGTATGGGGTTGTGGTCACGAATGCCTTACCACCAAGGTTAGACCTACCAGGGACGACAATGGTCCCCGATGGCATCGCCAAACGTGAGGGACAAATGCAGGGAAAAGCCGGGTAACGCTGTCAATGTTTCTTTAAAAAATAAAATAATAAATATAAATAAAAAATATATAAAATGCATCGTAGATAATAAAAATAATAAAACAATGAAATGAATGAAATTGGTGTAGTGAAAGTTAAAACTGAAGTGGGAAGTAAGACTAGAGCTATATACAATTTAAAAAAGATGTGTATAATAATAATAATAATAATAATAATAATAATAATAATAATAATAATAATAATATTCATTTGCACAATAGCAAAGGGCTTGGTAGAGCATTTCACTTGTAACAAACTGGCTCAGATCACAAATTAATTTGTTCGTCAAAGAAAAAACAAAAATACATAAAAAACAATAAAAACCAATAAAAAAACATTCAAAAACGTTAAAAAAAAAACATTGTATATGGTCTAATTACATAACTATAATACTCTATGCAGGAAATCGGTGAGGCAAACAACCTTCAGACGTATTTTAAATGAAGTGAGTGTATTTGCCTCAACCACAGTTGCTGGTAATTTATTCCAGCAGTTAACTATCCGGCTGCTGAAAAAAAATTTTCTAGTATTGACCCTGAAGGGATTTGCAACCAACTTCCAGGAGTGCCCCCTCGTTCGATCACCGGAACGGAGCTCAAAGAAACACGTGGAATCAACCCCAAGGTGACCATGTAGCAATAGATACGTTAAAGTTAGATCCGCTCTTAAGCTTCTTAATTCAAGAGGTTCTAATTTCAAGGCGCTAAGCCTGTCTGTATAGGATAGATGGGATAAACCCTTTAAACTCTTTGTGAACCTTCGTTGAACTGACTCAAGAAGGTCAATGTCCCTAAGGAGGTGGGGTAACCAAACTGGACTAGCATACTCCAGTATTGGTCGTACATAGACCTTGAAAGCCCAAGTTAGAGTTTGTGGGTCCCCGGAACGGAAGAATATTCGAATCATAGCTGCCCGTTGCCGTGCAGCCATTACAATTTTATTACAGTGATAACTGAAACTAAGGTCGTTTGTGATCCAAACCCCCAAATCTTTTACAACTTCAATTTCTGGTAGTGTATTTGCACCCGACAAAAAATATTTGCAATGTAGATTCGAATTCCGGGACCCCACCTGAAAAACATTGCATTTTTGTGGTGCTAATGGGAGTTGTCAGTCTGTCGACCAAGACTGAAGCCTGTTCAACTCTTCCTGCAATTCGGAATGGCTGACACAGTCAACCACCGAGCTGTACTGCTTCACATCGTCCGCAAATTTCTTTAATTTGATTTTATCATTTAGGGATGTCAGATCATTTAAGAAGATGATAAAAAGTAGTGGCCCCAAGACCGATCCCTGAGGTACTCCGCTACAAACCTGTGTTTGTTTTGATTTTACACCTTCAATTTCAACCCACTGGCTTCTGCCCGTTAAAAACTCGGTCAACCACGTGAGAAGTTTATTTCCAAAACCAAATTTTTCAAGTTTGAACAGCAATTTGTTGTGGGTGACTGACTCAAAAGCCTTAGCATAATCAAGATAGATTACGTCGATAGGTATTCCATTATCGACAGCTGAGGTCCAATCCTCCAATGAACAAAGAAGTTGGGTGCATGTTGATCTCCCATCAACAAAGCCGAACTGGTCGTCAGCAAGTAACTCGTATTTTTTTATGTGATTCATCATTACGTCTTTTAAAACCAACTCTACTACTTTACATGGTACACAGGTAAGAACAATTGGGCGATAATTTTTGGGGTCTGATGATTCACCTTTTTTAAAAATTGGGGAAACTTTACCTGATTTCCAAAGGTTCGGCAATTTACCAGTTTGCAGTGAAATTTCACCAATCCAGGCTAATGGTATACAGATCTCATGTTTAATTTCTTTAAAGAAATGCGCTGAAAAGCCGTCTGGACCTACAGCATAACTTGCTCTCATTTTAGTTAAATATTTAAGGATAATTTCTGCAGTAACCGTTGGAAGCATACAGTCTGATAAGTTATCACGGCCTATTATTGGAGTTGGAGGGTAGCATTTATCGTCCAAAACAAAATTTTTGGAGAACTCATCATTAAATACGTTTGTCTTTTCAGTCAAATCGATTACGAGATGTTTCCCGACTTTTAGTGGAGGGATGATTCGACTAAATCCCGAATTATTTTTTACGAATTTATAAAGTGATGTAAGATTACCTTTTTTAATTAGTTTTCTTTCCTTCTTGATTTCAAAATCCCTGGTCAATTTAGTATAATTTTGCCTGCAAGTATTATAAGTAGTTAAATTTTCCGCATTTCTGTTGGACCGGTATTTCTTCCATAGTTTTTGTTTTACGCGATTTAACTTTTTTATACATAATGGGATGCTTAATTTTGATTTTGCTCTTAAAGTATTTGTATTTTTAACTAATGGCGTGCAGTTTACTATGCACTGATTTACCAGTTTAATAAAGTGGATATACATAAGATCAACGTTTGTGTAACCAAGCAATTCTGAAGCCCATGGGACTCGTCTCAGTTCTAATTTTAGATAATCAAAATTTATTGGGTGATCAATTTTTTGTTTGTCACCAATTTGATTTATTTTTGCACTGGGTAGTTTAAAACCCGCCATATTATGATCACTACCACCCATATGCTCCAGAACTTTAATATCAAAAACACTGCGGTCATTTTCCACCAAGATAAGATCCAGGATGTTACAACCCCTTGTCGGCTTCTCAACCTGCTGTGATAAACCCAATGCAGACATACATTCTAGAAAAAGCTTGCCGTTCCTATGAGCGGCCGAGGAAGCACTCCAGTCTATGAATGACATGTTGTAATCGCCCAGCACAACCAACTCAACGCTTTTGGCACTGTAAAAATACCGAACATCTGAACAAAAACCCTCAATAGCATTTAAATCATATTTGTCAGGTAAATAACCCACCAAAATAACCCAACAAAAAACAATAATTAACAGCGTAGTACGTGTTGGTTGTGGAATGATCGAGTTTGAGCCTATAGGTTGTCGCCTGCTTCCCAAGTGCTGAGAACAACAAGGTCGATGGCCGCAGGTACGAGCTATTGTTGGTTCTTTGCACGAGGGAAGTAGGCGATAACTTATTTATCTACCAATGTCCCTTCATACCCGACAATAAGGAAGTAGGCGGCATCAATGTAGTGCACGTAGTCCAACGATGTAAGGTGGAAAGAAAAAAAACGTTGTGTTCTATTATGGGTTCGGAGTTGGTGTTCGAGGATTTGTTTGATTTATTAAAGGCTAAAGATATTTGGAAGAGAGTAGAGAGTATAATGTTGGACATGGTTGTATTGGTTGCGAAAAATAACTTGCCATTTAAAACTAAATTAACTTTACACAATGAATGTAATACAGGTTTTCTTTAAAATAAATAATGGAGTGCTGAAAACAAGTGCTGAGAACAAGTGCGTTCACTGTTGTATTGTTGCATCGTTTCAATGTTAGAAGAGGCCTGAGATGCGGATATAGGTAGATAAGTCATTTTTCCAACAATATTGAAGTAGACAACAGCCAACTTGATACGGCAGCGTCGCTCACCTTTAGCTAACGGTGAGCGACGCTGCCGTATCAAGTTGGCTGTGACTGGACGTAAACCGTGATCAGTCTTGCAGAGGTGTACTGGTAGAGGTGTACTGGTACAGTGCAGCTGGGTAGAGAGAGGTGACTAATCTGGCTACCGCCGTGTCCTCTCAGGACTAACAAGGCGAGCGCCTGGGTCAGTCCCACTCTTGAGTGTACTGGGTCACCCCGGAGTTGGCAGTAGCGTTGCTCCAAACTCGATCGACACAGACTGTCGTCTGGATTCAGACCTTGGTTGGTTTCCGTACTCGTCCCATGCCACAAGCAAAATTACGCATCACAACTTTAAGTATAACAAGCACGGATGAAGCATAGATTCACGGATCAATTCTTCCAAGAACATTACTCGGGGTAATTTTTCTTTTACGGTACCGTATGTGTTTTGATTTTTGTTTACCATTTCGCAGTGCTTGTAAAACTATCTTTTTGTGTCTAGCTTTGCTTACTTTCATGAAAGGTAGCCATCTCGTGCTCTTGTATGATTCAGTTTCTGAGGGCCTATTTTTTATGTGCTGCGATCGGGTGGTATGATGAGTTAGCGTGTTAATAGTGTTTATTCTTCTGCACAACTCATTCACCAGTTGTATTCCTCTTCTTGATAACGTTTGTTTTCGTTGTCAGCGTCAGATGTTCCAAGCCGTTCGCTCTTGCAAGAAGTCGTGATGTTCATTGTGTTTTCGAGATTGCTTTGTTGTCGTCCTGTTCAAAACGATAAATTCTTTTAATTTTGCCTGTTTGCGCGCGTAGATGTCGTTAAACTACAATCGTAATGTGGCGATTTTGCTGTAATAGTCAATTCCTGCTCGATTCCAGTGCGAAATCTTGGCTCCTCTAGGTTTAGTTCGTTCTTTCTTTTTGCGTGTTTGCAGTTTTCATTACACTTTTCATTGCAAACAAACACTACTTATGTTCTATAACACCGATCTTCTTCCAATAGGGCTCAATTTTTACTGTGCACTTGCGTTGTTCCAGCAACACAACAAACACCACATTTCCCTCCACACACCAGCCCTTTTTTTTTATAATTTTAACATGAAAAAGTGGCAGAATTTCGTGAAACCAGCATTTGATAGATAAAAAAATATTCCTGCATTCGCCGATACAATAGTCCGTTTCCTTGTGAGTTTATGGACTACAAACGTTCTTCTACCAAACTGCTGCATTTAATAATTTAAATGAATGTACTAATTTAGACGTGCGCTAGACGAGCCACCGGCTATAGATTATACAGGACGGAAAAGCCTATGGCTCAAGATGGGTTCAAAGGGCCTCGGTCTTTGATTTGAAAGATCGTGGGTTCGAATCCCCGCTCAGGCAGTCTGACATATAAGACCAAAAGGCAACATAAATAGGTTAGCATCCGTATTTATTTAAACGGCTATAGAAACTGACCATTAAATCCCCAACGCAACCGCCATCACTGCACAATCCCTGAATGCCAATGCGTACGCACTTATGACTCAATTCCCACCGCATTGGTTAAACGGCCGGAATGCGCGTACCGAAAGACCATTCTTCGGTAGTGGCGAAGATCAAATTATTTCGCGGTGCCCGGCGGTGCTAATCGGCGTGCCTATATTCAGTCTACAATTCTTTTTTCGTTAATTCAATACCATTGCCGGCCATTTAACCAATGGAATGGGAGTTTAGTCATAAGTGCATACGCATTGACGCTATGCATTCTGGGAATGTACGGAGATGGCGGTTGTGTTAGGGCTGGGCCAGAGACGTTTAACGTAAGCAGGGCATAAACTCAATATTTCGAAGCCAAAATTTCGCGCCATTAAGCCCCAAACCCCCCCCCCCCCCCAAAATTTCACACTAGATCTGAAATTACCGAACCCAACTCTGTCTCGAAAATCTTCCATGCTTTCCCCCAGTTCGTTACTATTTTCTAATTATCCGGAGTCTGTCCTCCTGTCCGGAATTTTTAAATATTAGCAGAAGGCACAGATGTATGACAAGATCTAGAAATGGCGTTTATTTAATATTTCTGTAAAATGTGGCGCAGTGGCAACACGGACTACTGCACTGTGACTGAGATAGGCGTTTATTCCCTAGCTGTTGATCTGCGCCATTAACCTCCAATATCCCCTAGCAACTACATTCCAGGACTACTTCACACTTACAATACAACTAGAGGGGTCTAAATTAAACTACCAGAGCGACCTCCATCAGTTTATAAGAAGTTTGCAGCGTGACCCACGGCTTTAGTTTGTACAATGCTACTAGCACACAGGCTCATTGTTTCAACTGTTCTTTACGGTTCTGGCAGTGGTTCTTTGTTCCTTCCAAGCCATCTTCCATGGCGAACATGGAAGTCTGTTAGGTTTTACTGAAGATTACCTTTGCTAACCTGTTTTTGTTTACTTTTTTTGTTTTATTTCTAAATTTACTAAATCACCCTTGAGAACGAAACGAAAGTAGGTTTGAAACGTTGGAAATTGTACGTAATTAAATTGTGCCCTTTACGGGATCGTTGCTTTTAATTCTCGACGTGATTAGGAAAGACAAAACAAATTTAAAAAAAAACTTAAATTAGATCAGATTAATATTAAGAGCTTTTTCCGATTTTGTCTGGCCTTCATGTCAGTAAGAAAGAGTTCTGAGTGTCGCTAACGTGTGAAGGTTGTTCCGTATTTCACGGCCCTACCCTCCACTAACGATCTCCATAAAGTGTGGCTTCGTCAAGGCCGTCAACACGTGGTTTCAAAAGCAGTCGAAGACACGTGCCCGCGGACAAGAAAAAAAGTTAAGCAGGAGGAGAAATTCCTCTTAAAATCAATAAATTCGTTCCTTGTCCGTCGTTCTCTTTCATCATACTACATTAAAACATAAAAATAAAAAAAAGAACGTAGCGCATACCACTGTGACACGACCTTAAAGCTGTGTTTTCTTTTTGGCCATCGCATGCACTGAACAAACTTCCTGTGTGATGACAAAAAACATGTGGTTCGTTCAAACACGATAGGAATGGAACAAACGTAATAAAACTTTCATATCCTACCTGGACATCCTACACGTCTGTGCTTTCGAACGTATGATGTGATTGATGTTCTAGCTGATGAAACATGGGAAGGGAAACAAACTGGTTTGTATCATGTATCGAATAGTAGTCGACCGAAACCAATTTTTTCACTACCGAAACTGGCAATTTGGTTTCGGCCGAAACCCAAATCACTACCGAAACCGGAACCAAAACCTAACCTGAAATGTATCAATTTTAATAATTTGACAAAAAAGCAGAAATAAACTAGCCCCTCCCCCCACCCCTCCAACAAAAATATTGTTTTAGAATTAAAAAAGAACTTGTCAGTCTTGCTACAAAACTTCAGGACTTTCGTTTGTATTTTTTTTTCACTACTCATTTTTCATTTTAAAAATAGTGTTATTTTATTCGTGTCAGTCCAGGGCACGAAAGGGGCTTTTCATTCAGTAAGTAAGAGCTTTGCTTGAAAACATAAATAAAGACAAATACAAGCGTAAATACCCTCAATTGCAACGAAGCCATTTAAATATTTTGAATTTGGATTTAAAATAAAATTGTATTTATTATTGATGGGCATGGCAGATGCAAGCAGGATGTGTGATGGTGACCACTGGATGTCGACACCACTAAGCTACAGCCTAATAGTCTGTACGGAAATTGGATAGTGCCAGGAGGCTGAAGTGGTTTCGGCTTCACCGAAACTGAAGCGTAGGATTCAGCCGAAACCGAAACCGTAACCGAAACCGAAAATTTGCTAGTTTCGGTGCCTAAACCAAAACCGAAACCGAAATTCGGTCGACCTCTAGTATCGAATCAATTTATTCGAACCAGTGCACAACCAAGTCTTTGAAGAGAAGCCTGGCGATTTACAATAAATTTTACAGTAACTGACCTGCTTACACACTTCTAAACAGCCAACAAACGTACATTGGCCACATGATACATTGAAAAGTAATGCGTACAGCATTTTATACAATTGTAGACAAGGAACTAGACACATCGCTCGCTTCGTTCGCTCTACTGGCGTTGTCTTGCTTCGCTCGAGGAGTCATCCTCTCGCAATTCGTATACTAAAACACAGAATGTGGCTCACGCCCGAAAACTCGGATTTCTGTACCAAAGTGCTTTACTTTCGATGTTCGGAACCAAAACCATGAATCCGAATATTTTCTTGAAGATGAGCCTTTGCCGTCCTCTATTGAGGTCAGGGGCTTAGGGATTTGGTTTAATGGAAACCTGAAGATTTCCGCCGCGGCTTTCCGACGTTCGGCGATCGTATGTAGGTGCTTCACTTTGGGCAGTATTGCTAATAAAGTTTGGGCGTTCAAGGTTTTTGTACCCCCTTCCTTGAATATGCGACCCGGTCTGGTCTCCACATTTGGCCAAGGACATTGAACTCTTGGAGGGCGTCCAACGTCGGTTCACAAAGTACTTGCCTAGCTTCAGGGAAATTGACTATGGCAACCGACTTGACGTTGGTCTTGAGGTGCCGGTACTACCCTGAATAAAATTTGATCTTATTTTGATATGTGAGATTCTACGTGGGTTGCCCTCAATTATTTTTTTTTTTTTCATTCTCCCCCCCCCCCCATCCCCCGGCAACATTTTTACCACGGGCCACAATCTGACACTTGCTGTACAATCTTCGTGTCTCGAAGCTACGGGTTGTTCCAATCTGGAATACATTTGGGGCAGAAACGATGAATGTCCCAATTGTTCCTGGTTTTCGCAGGCTACTGGCTTTGGAACAGTTGAATGTTTCTCCTAAACGCCCCCGGACCCCTGTACATTAAACTTTGCCACCAGCAGATTTCGGGGGGGGGGGGGGGCTGTTTTGGGAACGGTACTAGTGGCTCCCTTCCCTTCCGTCTTCCCTCCACGTAATATGTGAAAAACCAGTGCATTATGAGTTGTGATAGAGCTCAGCCTGGTTGCTGGAGGCTTGCGGATCTGGTCGAACCCCTGGAAAAGGGACCTTGGCAAAGTCCCCCCAGGACTGCCGGCCAGGGTAGCGTGAGAGGCTACCACGCTCCTTCAACGGCTATGGGAACTATTCTGGCCAATTCTGGACAATCTTTCAGCCCCTACGATGATCGGAGGTTTCCCGGATCGAATCCCAGGGTTGGTACCTCCCTTTACCAGATATTTCTTCTTCTCTAAAAGTCTGGTAATGTTCAAAATCGAGCCGGTTCAGACATACAAGCATTAAGTTGCTTCGGCTGACTTAAGGCTCAAAGAAATGAATATGCAAAATTAAAAAAAAAATTAAAAAAATTAAAAAAGGTCTGGTAACTAACGTTCTAAGTTTTCTAGATCATTACAAGCATTCAGATGACATATGGCTCCAGAAATTTATTTAAAACAATATATTTGTGGCGTGTTTAAAAACACTTGTTCCAAGTGTTTAAAAACAGTTGTTTCAGAGCAATTGTGAAAACGTGGTAAACGATGGGTGTCGGAGGGGTTAGCACTGGATTGGTTCCAAACAGGTTATCAAAGGGCGTTATCAAGAGGATTATTAATGGAAGGGTGTCAAAGGGGGTATATCAATCTTTGATCACAATGTCTAGTTATAACCGCGCTCCATCGCTCAATCAACGCCGAAACATTCAATCAGATCATCAAAGTCAGCATAATGTGCGTTTTCTTTTGTTTCATTCCGTGAACAAATGACAGAATGAACCTGTAAACAACATCATAGTCTTAATACTATTCCACTATTTCACTATTCCCTAACTATATTGGTGTGGCTCTTACTTAGTATTTTCTGCTATTCACAAAACTGCATAGCTTAATATATTGTTTTGAAAAATTCATGATTATTTACACTTTCTATGGGCTGTGCGTTACTGTGGAAAAGTTTCTTTTTTTTTCATCGCTCTTCAGACTTACCAATGGACGTTGGTAACATTCTCGTTTTGCTCACTCAATCAGACATTAAAACATTCCCAATACCCTAAAAATCGTAGTTGAACAGAATCTGTGAACAGGTCTACGAATGAACCTGTAAACAACATCATATTTGACTCTTTCCTATTTATATTGGTGCGGATCTTATTTAGTAATTTCTGCTATTCACCAAACGTCATAGGTTAATATAGCTGTTTTGTAAAATTCATGATTGTTTACACGTTCGACGGGCTGTATGTTGCTGCATAAAGGTTCCTTTTTTTGGTCGTCACTCTTAAGACTTACCAATGGATGATGTAATATTTTCGTTTTGCTCACTCAATCAGACAATAAAACATTCCCCATACCCTAAATAATCGTAGATGAAGTGCAAGGTACACGAAGCAATAAAAAAAATAGGGTTAACGAGTCCCACAAGAATACTGTTAATTTCGGAGGCCCACTCGCTCATCAGAAAGGACACACATAAACACCCAGCCATTTGCTTGGTCCAAGTCCCATCATGACCCATTTCCCTAGCCATTTCCGCCCACACACCTTAGGAAATACCTCAGTAGGCTACTTCTGTTTCGCATAATGCCCTTTTGTTTGGATAATTTTATGCAAAGCGTTACGGACGTATTATGTTTACCGATTTTGCCTAACCCACTACCGAAGTTTTTAGGTTTTTTTTCACACACAAAAAAAAGTTTGTTTTGTTTGTTACTGCTTTTCCGTTAGGGGGGGGGGGGAATGTTTTTCTGGTTTTAGGGCGCGTTTACGCCTTTGCGCGTTTACGACTCGTCTTTGCATTTTCGCAGCTAGAAGCCAGAAATTATCTGAAATTCCAACATGGCGGCGATTTTAGCCATGTCGTCTCACAATGAGCACACTGAATAATATACGAGTGCAGGAGCGACTGTTAAAAATATGGTCAGGAGGAATTCTTTATTTTATGTCACGGATTATAAGACTTAAGGCATTTACTCAAACGACGTCGGATTTAGCTAATCCAGATAGCGTTGTTACCATGGAAACGACACCTTTGCCATCGCGATTAAATTCAAGCTGCGATAATACAAATGAGAGTCGTGGCGTAAACGCGCCCTTACAAACATAGATGAAACAGCACACGCATCTCCAAGGCTAGCTCAGATTTCACGATGCGATGTGATCAATCAGAACGCATTAGAGCAAAGTACATCTGGATGATGGAGCTAACTGCAACCGTGAATGAGCGACTGAGTGCCGACAAAAGAGCGGTCATGTAACAGCTATATTGATTTTGTAAAGTAATACGCCCCTCTGACAGCTGCAACTACAGAGTCGATGGCCGCACCTAAGGTGTAGTATGGAGTTACTGATAACACCACCTAAACCATGCGTAATGGCTGTTTGTCGTGACGTCACCATGAGTTAGCTAATGACGAACGAGAACAACGGCTGTTTGGCCGTCTGATTGGATTAGCCCAGTCACGTGATATGCACGACACAGCAAACAGCCATGGCGTGTGGTATGCAATGACTCGCCTTTGCATTCTCGCTGCTAGAAGCTAGAAATCGTCTGATATTCCAACATGGAGGCGGTTTTAGCTGTACCGGCTCACTAAGAAAACAGTAGTGCGAGTTGAGAAGCGACTGGGAAAATTGTTTCGTCAGGAGGAATTATTTATCTTATTGTCACTGATTATAAGACTGCAAGTATTTACTCAACGATGTCGAATTTGGCTAATCCATGTGGCGTTGTTACCATGGCAACGCCACCTTTGTCATCACCATTAAATTCTAGCTGCGAGAATGCAAAGATGATTCGTTGCGTAAACGCGCCCTAAGGCCCTTGTGGGCGCGTTTACGAAACGAGACCTTCTCACTCCTCGCCGAAAGCTATTTGCTGGGCAACCGTTAGGGCACGTTCACGCAACCACTCGCTGTTGCATTCTCGCAGCTAGAAGCTAGAAATAACCTCAAATTCCAACATGGCGGCGGTTTTATGTCTGCCGCCTCGCAACGAAAACAGCAAATAACGCGAGTTCAGAAGTGTTTGGGAAAATTGTTTCGTCTTGAGGAATTCTTTATATTATTGGCACGGATTATAAGAGTGCAAGTATTTATTCAAACGGTGTCGGATTTAGCTAATCCATTTAGCGTTGTTACCATGGCAATGCCACCTTTGCCATTACGATTGAGTTCTAGCTGCGAGAATGCAAAGGCGAGTCGTTGCATAAACGTGCCCTTATTTATTTACGAATAATTTCCCGTTTCTATTAAATGAATGCGGCAATAGACTACAAATTAAATGTATTATGAATAACAACACAGACAAAGAACAAAGTGCAACAGTCATTTTAAACATTGCTATTGTTGCCATTTCACGCTATTTCCAATATTTGCTATTCTCGCTGAAAAACATCTACTAGCAGTAATCAAACGATGGCAGAATAAATAGCTACTCACAGCGAGAATTCAAAATCTAACATGGCGTCCATTTCGGAGTAACGAATCGAAGACAAACCTGCGAATGCCGGTATTCAGGAATCTGTCCGTCGTCGTGTACTACAGTAAAAATTGTTTTGTTGTTGTCATAAATCGACGCTGTCATGTTGCACGGATCGTACGCCGCGTCACGAGGCACGAGGAGAAAATTTGCGTCCGCGTTGTTGCCATGGTTACTACGTATAGACAACTCGAAAGCCGCATTCTCTGACAAAGGCGAGAAGCAGCCAGTAGATTTAGTATTGGCCAAGTAAAAGCTAGTAATGGAGAAAATTGTCCTTGCGTAAACGCGCCCTAACTTCTGACAGCGTTGTGCGATTGTTACAGTTAATTATTATTCCCATTTAAACAAATAAACGGGATTATGCGAACTGGGATTATGAAAAACGGGCTACCACCTTCCTGTTGTGCTTAAACGTTGTACATAATCCCATTCGCATGATCCCGTTTATTTGCTTAAACGGGAATAATAATTAATTGTAATAATCGCACAACCTCACAACAATGACACAAAAAAGAGGCTGACATGCGCAAAATACAGACTTCTGGTGGCTTAATAACAGAAACGAAACTTTTTGTAAAGCAGTGTCGAACATACGAATAGAGCTGATTTTGCAACCAACTAAAAAAACTCGCTATTAACCAAATGATGAGAATGTCGCAAGCGTTTTTCCTCATACTTCAGTTTGTTTATTAAGTGAAGTATGAGGGAAAAAATCAAAAGGAACAGTTGTACACAATCGCTTAGTAATTTATTGTGCACAAACTGTCACGGCTCTTCTTTGGCAATGAGCATAAAGCCCTAAGCAGACTGGCTGCTCGCGGCTGCACGCCGACGTAGTATGGTGTAAAAAAGACTTCAATATTCGTCCTTAACGCAACACCAACCACACGATTGCTGCAATGTTGACCTTGTAGGCACGTAGTTACGCATAGCTTCGCACGAAATTTTCTTCTGTCTGGATAGGCCTTCAGTCTCGCTCTCGGCTCTTGTTTACTAAGAGAGTGGTATGGGGGCAGAGCGTGAAGCCGATGGCTGAAAACAGCCAAACTACCTCAGCTGTAAAGACACAACGTGTCTAGTGGTCGCCATGCTCATATATATATTTTATCTGGAGACGTGTTATCGTTTATCATCTTGGCGGGCCACACACTAGCGTGTGTCTTGATAATCTGAATTACAATAATTTACCAGTAGCTACCCTGAGTTCAAAAATTCAAAGATTAATGCAGTATGCATGAAAACGAATTATTTTAACCACTAGTGAAAATTATAAAATACTAGAATTGAATTTTCTGGACTTAGCCTCTCCCGGTGTTTCGTCGAGTTGGTAAAGTAACGCGTGCTTTCAATTTCTCTTCTCCCCAGCCCACACTCCCCAGCACTGTCCCTGTTCCCCCGAGTGCCCCCAGCATCCCACTGCACGCCCTCCGGCAGTACAGGGCTTGTGAACCTTCCTGTCGTCCCCGACCCCCCCCCCCCCCCCCCCCGGCATCCCCCATGTTTGGTGCATCCTCCGTCCTGCGAACACCCTGCCATCCCGCACCCCACTGCGCGCTCTCCGGCAGCATTAGTCGATCGGTCAGCGACCTAGTCTCCACAAAAAAAAAGCGAAATTAATTAATAAAAAAAAAGTATCAGAAATTAATTCATGCAACTATGGTTAACAGGACATTTCGTAAAGAATTTGGCGCAGCCTCAAAAAGGACGCATACCTGTGTTTAACTGAATTAAAAAAAAACTATCTTATCACTGAGTAAGTCAGCATTCAGTATGTAAGAACCTGCTGTATGTTAATCTCCGTGATTGTTTCCGCCAACTTTGAAATAATTCATTTGTGTTATCTTTAACAACAAAAGGGGCTACATAGGGGTAACAATTGTTGAAATTCTAATTATTGTTCATTTACTGAGTAACAACGGTCATCCACGCAACGATTGTTGGTGCTTACTTTGAAACAATCCCGCTCAGCTCTGAAAGCCTGCACTGCGAAATAAATAAGCCATACTATCGTTAATACCAATCTAGCTGTAGTTTGGTTTAAAGCGTTGTATTAAAAAACGCGTAAGCTTATAAAATAAGGATGTAATCCTTAAAAAACGTACAACCCTAAAGAAATAGATAATAGAAAAAGACATGTAAGCCATCAACGTCGCACTAATACGTGTAAAAGAATCTCCAGCCACCCAAAAAACAAACTGGAGCTTCTGTTACACGTATTAGTGCGAGGCTGATGGCTTACATGTCTTTTTCTAATATCTGTTCCTTTAGGGTTTTAAGTTTTTTTAAGGCTTACATCCGTATTTTATATGCTTAATACTGATATCCATTATTTTTTTTTCTTGTTACAGCAAGAATAACACTGAAAAGAATACGGTAATCACCTTAAAATAACTGTTATAAGAGAGCCCTTTAATATTCAATTTTAAGAGCTACAAAAATAGAAAATCGATTCTTTGGTTCGATCTCTAGTTCGATTTCTACTGCTACAATGCATGTTTTAGTGCGTTCAGCAAGAATTTGTTGGTCATTGATGCTTCATGGGGTGCACAGGAGTGCTGGGGGAGGCTTTGGTGTATTTCATGGGGGTTCTATGGCTGGTTCAATTTCTATCGCTAGGAATGACTGGTGTACCAAATTTCAAGCTTTTACCTCGATTTGTAAAAAAAATTGGGTCAAACCTCAGTGAGGGGGAACAGGGGGTGCTAGGGGTCCTTTGGGGATATTTCGTGGGGATTCCATGGCTGATTCGATTTATGCTGCTAAGAATGTCTTGTGCATCAAATTTTAAGTTTTTATCTTGATCTGTAAGAATGTGTTGCCCAAGCCCCTGGGGGGGGGGGGGGTTGTTGGGGAGGGGGGGAGATGAGGCTTAATGGCGCGTCGGCAGCTTGGTCATTAGCGCCAACCTCAGTCACAGTGCAGTGGTCCGGGTTGCCACTACACCACACATTACAGAGATATTATTCAAACCCGTAATCTAAATCTTGTCATACATCTGTACCTCCTGCAAAAATTGGAAAACACCGGACAGGAGGACAGACTTATCGCCCAATTGACGCACAATGTCATGCGGAAGATGGAAACGACGACGAAAACCATCAAGATGGCAACAATCAACAAGGAAGTGCCGGACCGTAAGTGGCCGCCGACACCAATAACATTCAGGAGGGTCAACCCCCCGCAAAAGGAAACAGTGAGTAAGTCGAGTGTGACCAATGCGCAAACGGCCAACACCACCTCCTCACGGCGACTGAGGCGACACGCCGAGTGCCATTCCTCAACAGTGCCTTTAATAGCTCGTAATTTATTGCCGTCCTGTCCTGGGGAGGGGTGGCGCTGAAGGCACTTGGGGGTATTTCATGGGGGTCCATGGTTGGTTTGATTTTTACAGTTAAGAAAGAGTTGTGTACCCAATTTCATGTTTTTACCTCGATTTGCAAAAATGTGTTACTCTACTTTAAGATTTCTGCCCAGTGCTCTACAATAATAATTGCTCTGTTAATGAGAATACTACAGTCACCTCAAAATCGTGTTCAAAAGGCCCTGATCAGTGTTAATATACTTACATTTTAAGCTATACAAATTGAAAATCGGTTCATAAGTTCGATCTCTAGGTGAGAGCAAAAGTTGTAGCCCATTTGGCTTTCCGTGTCTAGAATATTGTAGTTACATTAAAATAGACCGTGAAAGTTCCTAGGCCTTGTCCATACGTACGTTTTAAGCTATAGAACCTAAAAATCGGTTCAGTGGTTTAATCTCACGTTGAGTGCAAAGAGTCCCAACAACAACATTAATGATTTATGCCCAGTGCTCTACAATATTAATTGCTCTGCCAACGAGAATACTGCAGTCATATCAAAATCGTGTTCAAAAGGCCCTGGTCGGTGTTAATACTTACATTTTAAGCTATACAAATTGAAAATCGGTTCATAAGTTCGATCTCTAGGTGAGAGCAAAAGTTGTAGCCCATTTGGCTTTCCGTGTCTAGAATATTGTAGTTACATTAAAATAGACTGTGAAAGGCCCTAGGCCTTCCTTTTTAAGCTACAGAACTTGAAAATCGGTTCAGTGGTTAGATCTCCAGGTTAGAGCAAAGAGTCCCAACAAGAACAACAACAACAACAACAACAACAAAAACAAGAAATGGCCATGCTGTGGATGCCGAACGGTTCGATTGTTGTCATTAAAATTTGTAATGCAGTGAAATAATTACGACACGACCCCAAATACCGAATTTCGTTGGTCTATGTCAATTCTGGGTGAGACTATAGGAGTTCAAAGTTTGACGTTTAACATGGAAGTTCATGCTGAGGCTTACATAAGGACCGCGGTCCTTGATGCGTTTAGCCGAAACATGGATTCTTTAATTTTACCCATCAACAATCAACTGTTTAGACGAAAGTTGGAAATACATAACACGTGCATCAAGAATTGTTAAGAACTGTAGCAATGATGTAGGAGTGCATAGCGTGTGGGCTGTTAGACTCCTGTAAGTGAGATAAATAAAAATAAATGATGTAGCATGTGCACGAAGAATGAAAAAAAAGTAACTTTAAATTGTAGCCATGAAAAAAAACGTTACTTTTAATTGTAACGCTGCTGCTGCTGCTACTGATTAATTCCTGGTGTTGTGTATTATATTAGTAGATGACGCTAATCTCTAAAATTCAGCGTGCGTACTACGAAGGATTATAATATATGTCATATCTTTAGAACCAATTTCACCAGTTGACCCAAATTAGCCAGTTCTTCAAGTAACCTAACTTTCCAGAAATTACATTGTTGGTCAGAAAATTCTTTCCTAACTGATATGATTAAAATAGACAATAAGCAGATTTACTTGGTCAGTGCTGTGAATTTGTAACTAGAATACCGTTTAAACCTCACAAGGTAAAAACGTAAAAAGTTACTTACTGTAAAACTCACAGTTACGTAGCAGAGACTAAAGATAAAAATATAGCCAACTAGTTCACAAGTAAAACAATTAAACATGGCGTTTCGTGGACAAGGTGAACCCCGTTATCAAGTGCGGCTATCAGCTGAAAGGCTTCGTACAACAATCAAAGAACACATAAGAATCATGTTATGGCAGACACACCTAATAAAATAAAATAAACTAAAATAAAATAAAAATTTAAGAAGAAAAAAACAAGAACCTATGCATTGCTGGCCAAAACAGCAAATGCAGTAGAATCCCAGCAAGACGACCTCTTTCCTGTGAGTGTAGGGTAGAAGTGAAGCCAGGTGATTTCACTCAAGGTGAGCAGGAGAGGGTGGCGGTTCTTCATGTTTCGAACTGGGTTAGCCCAAACTGTTTTATTATGGGAACGTATTCTTTTCCTGTTTCGGTTTTCAAGTAAAGTGTGATTGTGAACAGGCGGTTGATGTGATAAAATAACTCGAGTTTCAAGTTTAATTTTGGCTCTCAGCTGTTTTGCTGTAAAGAGAATTGTGGCATTATCAAGGACAGGGGTGTGCCATGTTTTCATCCTGTCTGGGGAGTTCCCTGTATGATTTCTGTTCTGTATTCACTCCTAACCTGCACTCGCAGTGAAGAGGTCGTCTTGCAGGGCTTAATACTGCATATGGTTCTTGTTTTTTTTTTTAGTTTAAATATTTAATTTCTTTAATTTTAATAAGAGTGTCTGCCATAACCTTGTAGCGGCGGACGCTACGACGGGCTAGGTGCTTGTAACGTCTCCGCACTCATGGTTGACTTTCTTACATGTAGAAATGACGTGGTCGACTATTTTGGTTAAAAACAGCTCTGTAGGGGCCTCAATCCGGGAGGGAGTGAAGATAACTTTCCTAACTAAATTAAATTAGGCTATCCAGTATTTCTACCTGGTCTTTAAGGCTGCCACCACCGGTGGGTAAGTTTAAAAGCTAAGGGGGTTTAGAATAAAAATGGGCTACATCTTAATTAAACAGTTAGCGATTATCCAACACTAGAAAACGGACGTTTGTAGTTTAAAACTCTTAGTTTTTAATAAAACTAACAAATGAAAAATAAAGCACTTTACATTATGGTTTACTAGTTACATGAAGGCTTTTAAATTAAAGCAACTGGCTTTCAGGGAAAGCAAACGAATTTACATTTAGAAAATTCAAGACTCAAAAGCAACAACTGGCTTTTTACATAAGTACACTTTTTGACAAGAAAAAGTGGGGTGAATTTCAGAAGAATCCGTTAATTTATAACCGCATCCGCTAAATTATCTAGACACACGCTAGTGTGTCGCGCCAAGTTAGGCAACAAACATCACATCAATTCAATTGTCGAGGTTGCAAACCATTGTAGCGCGACGCCATAGCGTCAGTGTTTTATATCTTGAAGCATAGTTGGGCACATTTCAGGTACTTAAGGAAAAATAATAATGTGCTACAAAAGCTTAAATTGTGTTGAAATCGAGAGCAATGACCCACCTGACAAAAATTAACTCGTGTTTGAATGCCAGCTATGCTGATTTTAATGCAAAATCTGCCCCTCAATAACGTTGAAAATGTGTTACTAGCTAGCTAGCTACTCCGCTCATCCCCATGCTAAATCCCATAGGGTGATTATTCATCGATTCCGAGATAACGGGAAGGCTTCCAGCTATGAAACTGGACGAATGGGTGCAGTACAATACGAACTGCGTGCCTTTTATGGTTTGGAGCCTGGGGGAGTGACAGGGATGGCGTGGGAAGGCGCGTAAGTACGAAAATATTGTTATAACCATTGTTAGTATTGTCGGCGTCGTCTCTCATTGGACGGCCAAAGTTCCGACAATGAGAATGTGTGCCGAGGCACACACTAGTGTATCACGATAAATCTAAATAACGTTGCAAAGAAATTGTATTCACGTTCAATTCACGAAAAACAAACTAAGTGTAAAAACAAAGCAAAATAACCAAAGCCAAAAACTGGTAAGGAGGCCACCAAGTTGAGAGTGTTCGGCCCTTCAAAGGAGTGATATCAACACACCCAAACTAACTAAATATAACAAATTACAACAAAATTAAAACCAAACCAAAAACCAATAAAGAGGTGACTAAGTTGAGAATGGTTCGGCCTATAGGCAAAAGGTAGTAGCAAATTGTTGAAAACCAATTTCTTGTTGACGTGGCACTTTATTACTCATCTGCACGGTAGTGGAGTTAAATCAATACACAATTTAAAAAAAAGGAGTGATATCATATCAAAACCCAGAACAGGTAAAAGGGGCCGCCAAGTTCCGAATGGTTCGGCCCTTCAAAGGAGTGATATCAACACACCAAAACATTCGCCAACTTAATCGCACCGAATAATACTTTAGACGTTAAATGAAAACTTGAACATTGCTACCGAAAGTAGCAATGTTCTAGTTTTCATTTAACTTTCGAATTATTAAGCGGTGCGATTAACTTGGCGAATGTTTTGGTGTATTGATATCACTCCTTTGAAGGGCCGAACCATTCGGAACTTGGCGGCCCCTTTTACCAGTTCTGGGTTTTGATATGATACAATTAACCCAGACAGAAATATCTTTCACAAAAGATTCCCGAATCCTCAAGGGCCACTGTCTGCCGTTTAAATTAAAACATGGTTTAAGATAAACGAAGTAACGTTGGTTTTTAGAAAGAGAACCACTCTGACATTACAGCAAGTAAAGACCGAAAATGCCGTTTCGCTTACTCCACTGTAAAATTCTAAAACAAGAGGTAAGTTAAAAATTGAACTATAAATTTAGAATGGGGGGTCTTAAAATTAAACTTTCAATTAACTAGTAACTTATTCTGACCACTACCTTTGCCCGGCATGGCAACCTTCAGAACACGGCATCTCCACTCCTGACCGGCCGTGACCACCACTTGTTTTATATCTGTGAGCTGTGCTGTGCTATGGACGGGGGCGACTAGGCTTTTTATGCCTGAGCATCGGATTTCCATTGCAAAAGCGCGGACGACGAGAAGAGCTGAAAGTGGCAGGAGAAATCGGGCAAACAAAGGCTTTTGCTTGGGAGCCGTTTGAAGGAACAGGGACTATGTAATCATGTGCCAATAACGAGTTTTGAAACTGTTTGACAATGGAAAATTGGCTATTATGATACTTTGGGAGTTTTGGTATACAAAATATTAAACTACAGTGTTATGCACTGCAACTATTGAAGGAAGGGGGACGAAGTATAATGCACAGTTTGACTTTGGCAATTTAATAGAAGGAACAGATCGTTTGTTTTCCATTCGCATTGTTGGTAGTCACGGTCAAGTTTTCAGTTTACTATTTACAACAAACAAAATTCACAAACAAATTCACAAACAAAATCGTTGCTGAAGGAAGGCTAAGTAGTGGTAGTGAACCGGGGGCAAAAGATTAAACTCAAAAGGGGGGGGGGGTGAGGCTTAAAGGCGCGCGAAAGCTTGGTCATTAGCGCCAACCTCAGTCACAGTGCAGTGGTCCGGGTTGCCACTGCACCACTCATTACAGAGATATTATTCAAACCCCTAATCTAAATCTTGTCATACATCTGTACCTCCTGCAAAAATTGAAAAACACCGGACAGGAGGACAGACTTATCACCCAATTGACGCACAATGTCATGCGGAAGATGGAAACGACGACGAAAACCATCAAGATGGCAACAATCAACAAGGAAGTGCCGGACCGTAAGTGGCCGCCGACACCAATAACATTCAGCCTTTTAAACTCAAAAGGTTAAATAAACAAGTATTAAAAAGGCTATATAAAAATTACGATTTAAGTTTTGTTTCAGCAGAGAATGGCGATAGAGAAAAGTCGGACATTTTTCATAGCATTTGGGGTACCAACAAACAAGATAAAAAATATCGTACTAATCCCACATATATGTGAGGTTAAGTACCTTAAAGGAAGCCCCTCCTGAAACACAACTAAGCTAGTGTATTTAGGGTTTATGCCTGCAATAAAATAAAGAGAAGTAATTATATTTGTACATGAGTTTTGAAGTTACGGCGGCCGGAAGTGTGAGCACTCGGCCCAGTTTGGTGACTTTTTGTTAAGGATGCTGTGGACGAACCAGAAGGAAATTTAATGTTCTGTTTTCACAGGAATAAAGTTCAAGGGAGTGGCTATTAAGAGCACCTATGTTTGGCCGATTCTGATGGTAACTTCTTGTCGAGTTTTTCAACCACAGTCGGCAGATTTTGTTCGAGGGGGGGTGGGACCTGAAGTGTGGAGCTTCAGAAAAATTGTGTTTTTCCCTGAGGTTTTTGATGTTTGGAGTCCGGGTATCCTCTCCAATCATGCCGCAGCACAGAAATCTATTGCAACCTGATGCTTGTTTATTCTTGTATTTTTGTATGAAGCCTTTGAGCTGATACAGAGCAGTGGCAATAGGCGTCATAGTGACTGCTGCTGTGTCGTCACACCTTGGATACATGGCATCTAGCTTGGTACGTTGTAGTGGAGGGGGAAACAAGATCACCCTGCTGCCATTTTGTTACTTTCGTTTGTCGTGTGAGCAGCGCTGATGCCATATTTTTTTTCATCAAAATGGTTTACAGTAGGATTTCGGGTTGCGTCAATGAATGGGTGCGGATGGGTTTGTCTTTTCTTCGATTTCCAGCAATTCAGCCATTCGTAAACGAATTGCCCAAGCTAACGCAGCCAAACGTCGTCGGCTAGCTTCAAGCGCGAGTGTTTACCTCCATGGCGGCAGGCGTTGTTCGGTTGCCATTAGCAACAGGGCAGCGTTTGATGTTATTGACGGTGCTGTATTTAGACTTGATAACGAGGTGCATTTATTCCCGAAACGTCCGTGTTTTATTGTTTTATACTTGTGCACTAGTTGGCTATATTTTTATCTTTAGGCTGCGTTTACAATATAAAAGCTTGTGCGTGAGCGTGGCGCTAGATGCTCGACGCGTACACAAGTTCATGAGCAAAGCAGTGCGCGCGGACAATCGGCTTGGCCCGCTCGTGGTATCGTCACGCTAAAGCAAACGCTCTTTCATTTACAAATCAAACGCGTGAGCCGGCGCGTGAGCTTGATAATGCTGGCCGATACTCCGTTCCAGCTATGCTGTTTCACAACTCCCCCCTTCTATAGCACCAAGATTCGATGCCATACGGGTCAAGGTCACTGTAATTAAGATATCTGGCCGTTTATTTTGAGCATTCTACCTTTTAGCACACCACGTTTTCCTTTCTTGTGGCGCCGATCGGCGCCGATGGAATCCGTTGATGCCGCAATTTTTTTAATCCCAGCATGCAACAACTAAGCGTGCGAGCGTCGCTTGGCGCTCACCGATCTAGGTCCAGTAGATATTCGCGTGACGCTTGAAAATAGCAAAACGCGCGCGTTGGCCCACCTGCTCTACAATTGTAAATGGTCGCGCTTAAGCGTTGAGCATGGGAAAAACTCGAGTTTCACGCGCCGAGCGTCACGCGTACGTGTCGAAATCAATATTATAATAAATTATATATATATTATATATATATTATAATAATTATAATAAATGCACCCTTAAACTCTTCCAGTGCTGGCTTTGCTAATACCTAGCAGAGACTGCTGGCTGCTCATAAATTATGTCCTACTGGTAGTATATGTATAGTACATATTTATTTACCTTTGCAAAGATGGCTCTACACCACCTTTAACCTGTAACCATGGACTCGTTAGTAACGTCATAACTTCTTTGGCGTCACTGTCATATTTAATAAAAAAAGCCTGGTATCTTGGAGCGGCGCATCACATCAACCTTTCATTCAGCTTGCTAACACCTCTTATTGCACCTTTCCCACACGGAGTCCTTAAGGTCTACATGACAATAACCCATATTTATTATTTATGTGATAGACCTGGTGAGTGTGACACTTCCTTTCCGGGCACGACATTAAATTATTAATAAAAGTTAAAACTTGCTTGCCTGTGGACTGGCTTGGATGATTTTTCCCTCGGTCGACCTGTCCACCATAATTTCTACTTCACGTTGAGTGCTTTCGTAGACCTCGGGGGGAATGTTAGATGGTTTGGATACAGGTAACTTGAGCAAAAGATACCTTAAGGCCTTAATGTTAACCTTAGTGTGGTTTAGCCGTCTGGGAAATAAGTTTCAACTTTCTCTGTTGGTAGTCGACAAAGCCGTCCTGAAACGGCTAACGCAATTTCGGGGAATGCGTGTTCACGTTGGGATAGTTCTGGCTGCAACGTCGAGGACTTTGTCAAGCTAAGCAATTATTGCTATTTTAAATACTGAAATCTGATCATTTAAGCTATTTTATATTAACTTAAGCTAGTATTTTATTGTTTTAATTACAACTCAAATGTACCTTTCTAAAAAAGGGTGTGACAAAGTAATAGTCATCTAAATCTTATTTAAAGAGGTGCAGCAATCATGAACCTCTTCGAGCAAAGCAACATGACGCCAACGGAGCGAACGAAATGAGCGATGTGGCTAGTAGTTATTAAGAGTTATGTGTGGAATTTATAAAGTCCCGAAGCTTGGTTACGTAAGCAGTCTTAAATAATGAATTATTTCAGTCTTCTAATAGGTTTTATATATTAATAGTTCCATAAGGTAACTTTGCAAGAGCAGTAGATTAAAGATAAACTTAACTTTGGATTAATGTTAAAACATTTGAGCACTGAACACATTTTTGGATTAAAAGGTTAAAAAGAAAGCTAGCCTGTAGTAAAAGTTAGCTTAGGACGTATTCCAAGTTGCGTAATTCAGTTAATAACCGCTAATGAGCAGTAGCGATGATGAAATAGCATCTAGAGATGTACAGAATTTATCTGGGGAAAGCAATTTGTGTAGTGTTTTATCTTTTGAATATATCTTTTTAGCAGTTGGTGAGGTACTTGTGCTACAAGAGATAATTTAAGTATTGTTAATTCTTCAAGTAAAATTAAAATTAAAATTGGCCTAGAACATATAAGAATTTTGAGGAATTTGATGCCAATGTTCAACCCTGGTGTCTTTACTATCCCATGTAGAAATCTTTGGTAAGAATTCTGTAAGAACTGACGATATCTGTCAAGAGTTCAGCTGTGGGGTAAGATCTTGGACTTCTTCATCCTGATTTAGAATATTACGAAATCTTAACATTTCTTGAGTACGATCTTGAAACTGTTTTAAGATTCTAAATTATTGTGCAAGTTCTTATACGAAACAGGAAAATAGTTAAGTTAGCTAAGATTTATTGAATAAGATATTGAAAGTGTTTTAAGAGTTTTAATTATAACCAAGATTTTGTAAGAAACAGTATCTTGTCACACAAGTTAAGATCCTACAATGTCTTGTAACAGTCCTCAGTTAAATGTGTCTATTAACCTAGTGAAGAGCAACTAAAGATGATGTGCAGATTGAGTGAGCTAAGCAAATGAACATCAGCGTTTGTTAGCTGGTGTGCACAAAAATGGGATTAAAGAAACGTAAGAATGTGAAGCATGGAGAATTGGACGCACAATAAACCAAACCGTGTCTGATTGGCTGATGTAACGGTTAATAGGGCAATGACAACTGTGAAAATTACCAATGAAAAAAAAATATAGACAAAAAATTCCTCCAGAAAAAAAGGTAGAGATGAAGACTAGATGGCGTGACGTTTTGTACTTTCACAGTCCTATGAAAGTTGTGATAGCCACCCAAAATCAAAACTGGTACAAGGGAAGCCGCTAAGTTTCCGAAAAGGGTCAGCCTTTGAAAGTAGTGATATCATTCAACCAGAGAAAGGCCGCCAAGATTTATCACTATTAGCCAAGTTAATCGCACCGAACAATACTTTGGACGTGAAATGAAATCTTGAAGATTCCTACCGCGAGTAACAATGTTGCAGTTTTCATTTAACTTTCGAACTATTAGTCTATCGAACTAACCTGGCTAATAGGATTAACATTGGCGGCGTTTCCCTGGTTAAATGATATCACTACCTTCAAAGGCCGACCAATATTGGAAACTTGGCGGCTTCTCTCATACCAGCTTTGGTTTTGGGTGGATGAAGTTCTACTGTAAGTGAAAAAAAATGTTTACATTAACAAGCCAGTCGTTCGTTTGGTAAATTTGCAACTTGTAAATTTGTAAAAGATTACGTTTGTGTGAGGCACTTTTTAGATAGCACAAAAGTTACTGAATAACCAGACTACATAATCTACACTTTGTATTTATCTGTTAAGTATGTAAGCACTGGGGCGTCAGATTCGATAGGCGTCCTGGTCCCAGATGTACATCTCTGGCTTCCTACAGACCCAGGTTCGATCCTGGCGATGGGAAGTGTATATATACGGGTTTTTTCTACGGTTGTTTTCCGCCCGTTGCACGAGGGTTTCTTCCGGGTACTACGGTTTCCTCCCTCATCAGCAAAAAAACAACTGTCAGATGTTAAGCGGTACTTCTTCCATTTAACATCTGCCGCCGGGGAATTTGAGTGGGTGGATGCCTCGAGCATCGTCTCTATATTATTATTATTATTATTATTATTATTATTATTATTATTATTATTATTATTAATATTATTATTATAAATAAAAATAGACCTCAAACAATAATAATACAGTTCAAAACAAGAAATAGTACAGACGAGTGGTTACAAGGGAGCAACGGAAGAATTACGAACCATGACCTATTCCAGAACAACAATAAATCAAAGATCTACGTTAATGAACATTTAATGCCATTCTACAAACTAATGTGGAAAACCCGACTTGCAGCAAAAGACACACAAGTTCATCTGGTACAGAAATGGTCACATTAAACTGAACAAAAGACGAGAAGGACAAACAGGTGAAAATAATCAAGAATGAGGCTGAATACGAAAAGGTAATCCAAAACATTCAACAAAATGGAGAATCAACAAAGTGAACTTGAAGATTGTTGTAATGTTATAGTTAATGAGTTTAACGAGTTGGTTGATAATTTGATTGTAAACGACAGTAACAAACACTTTACATGTTTGCATAAAAATATGAGAAGCTGTCGGAAAAATTGGGAACAATTCGAAACTGAAATTACCAATTCAAAAATAGCTTGGGACTTTTTCATAATCACTGAAATTAATGTAACCAATGATGAACATGTTAACTATAACCTAAATAATTATGAAAAAATAGGAGTTTACAGAGATAAAAACAGAGAAGGTGGAATTTTAGTTTTTATAAGTTAAAAAAAAAATAGTTAACAAAACTGAGATAAGAGTGGATACTAATGATGCAGTCGATATAAGTTTTACATCTAATGAAGCTGAGTTTAACCTCTTAGCAGTTTATCGAAAGCCAGCCTCAAGTAGAATTTCCTTCGTAAGAAAATTGAAGGAAATACTGAACAATAAAATAGAAAAAAAATGCTAAATTGAATATTATTATTGCAGGTGACGTAAATTTCAATATATACGCAGAATTAATGGATTTATCGGAAAAAAAAGACATTGAACGTTTCCTAAATATGATGGCATCACTAGGATTTGTAGCCATGATTGAAACACCAACAAGAGAAGAACTAAAAAAAAATAAAATTGTAAAATCGTGCTTTGATTTAATTTACACCAAACTCTCTATAAGCATCATGCAAAAGGGTATACGATTAAAGTAAAAATTGCTGACCATTATTTTACAGCAGTTGAATGGTGGAATGATAAAATAATGCAGGGCTTAGGAGACAAAACGCCTTGTAATACAGCAAAATACGAAATTAAACTAAATCACAAAAATATCATTAAACAATTACAAAATGTAAATTGGGGTATATTATATCAAAATGAAGCCCCTAACAAAATATACGAAATTATTGAGACAGAATTTACTAAAATTTATACGGCAAATAAAGAATATACAATATTAACAATATTTTTAACAATATTTTAATATGTTAATATTTTTAACAATATCTTAATATCTTAATATTTTTAACAATATCTTAATATCTTAATATTTTTAACAATATCTTGAACAATATTTTAAGATTATTGATAAACACTTGTCGGTAAATTGTTATGTATTTTTACAAAAGGTGTTGGATTGCTACTTTTTGATATTGTTGTTAACACACCACATCTGTTATTAAGTTTTAGAATATTGTATTTTTCGAAACGGTACATACAGTGTTCTAGACTCGTGCCACAAGATATACAAACTTGTTGAAATAAATAATAATAATAATAATAATAATAATAATAATAATAATAATAATAATTATTATTATTATTATTATTATTATTATTATTATTATTATTATATTGTAAAACAAATTATTATATTGTAATAGTTATAAAAAAGAAAAGCATGAAATAGAGAAGAAAATTAAAGAATGTAAACAAACATACTATAAAAAAAAGCTAGAAGGGTTACAACAAAGCAAAAAAACAGTATGGGAGGTAATAAACGAGCTTATCAAGAAAAATAAAAGAAACAACATTGACGAGAATGTCACAAATACATTTAAAGAGGAAACTATTATAGAAACAACAAATAACTTCAATAATATTTTTTCAAATCAGGTGCCAAAGTTGAAAGACAGTTTTAAGGAAGAACATGAAATTTATAAAAAAGGATGTTATTATAAAGAAGTAAGAAAAAGAACAAACAAGATAAAACAAAATATTTCACAGAGAACAATGTTTATTGAATATGCAAGTGAAATAGAAGTAATACACTTAATTAACGAATTAAAAAACACACATGCAACTGGAATTGATAAAATACAAACAGAACATGTTAAAAAAACTAAAGAAAACACAGCAAAGGCAATTTGTAAATTAATAAATATAATGATAGATAAAGAGAGCTGGCCAGATAAATTAAAAATTTAAGTAATAAGACCAGTGTACGAAAAAGGAATAAAAACGGATAAAAACAATTACAGACCTATAGTTTTACTCTCGATAATAAACAAAATAATAGAAAAATTCTTTTCAAAAAAAATAAGAAACTTTCTAGATAAAATAAAAGTATTAAACAGGAACCAATATGGATATACAAAAAATAAAGGTACAACTGACCTTTTAATAGAACTAAACGACATAATAACTGGGGCACTAAATGATGGGAAATACGTTGGAGTAGTTTTAGTAGACTTACAAAAGGCATTTGACACGTTTGACAAAAATATCTTATTAAATAAATGTAAAAAATTAGGGCTAAGAGGAAAAATTTATCATATAATAACAAGCTGCTTAAACAATAGGAAAACAACAGTACAACTGCAAGGAATAAATAGTGATACAAATGATACAAAATTTGGAATCCCACAAGGATCTGTATTAGGACCACTGTTGTATTTAATTTAAACAAATGATATAACCAACAACCTTGAAAACACAGATGTATTATTATTTGCAGATGACACAATATTAATTTCGATACATTACAAATACGAAAGAATGATGTCAAATCTACAACAAGACTTTAACGTACTAAATAACTGGTTTGTTGAAAACGAGCTGTTTATAAGCAAGGAAAAAACAGTTCAATTAGATATAACGGTACCAAAAATGAATAAAAACAAAAGTACTTGGATAATTAAACACTATGGAAATTGTAAAAATCTAACTACAGATGGAATATGTGACAAAGATAAATGCGATAAAAAATGTACCCAATTAGAAAAAAAGAACTCTGCAAAATATCTAGGGATTGAAATAGACAAAAATTGGAATTTCAAAGCACACATACTACAGTTAATAAAAAGAATAAGACAAGTGATGCCTAAAATGTATCAATTGCGAAACATATTAAACAGACAAAATAAAAAAATCTTATATGATGCTTGGATTGGAAGCATCTTAAGGTATGGAATAGAACTATATGGATTGACATCAGACTATTTATTAGAAAGATTGCAAAAAATACAAAATAAAATAATCAAAGTACTATTTGGAAACAAAAAACAAAAAAAAAGGACTGATGATTTATATAAAGAAAATAAGATATTGAAAATTGTGAAACTCAAAAACTATGTTATACTTACAAAAAATTACTACAAAGATCAATTTAAATTTTATAATAAAGACAAGAAAACTAATTTAAGGCATAATAGAGAAATGTTCCACCAAGATGGAACAATACATACGGTAAGAGAAATAGAACGTGGTATATACCGAAAATCTTTAATGAGCTAACAAAAGAGATGTTGGAATATCAAAATTTAAACGACTTAAAACTAATACTCAGAGAAAAATTAATACGAGAGTCTTAAGTACACTGAAAATATTAATAAGCAAAAATAAAATACCACCTAGTGCAAAGTGCTAATTGATAATAATGGTCAAAACTTATTGTTTTTGAATATGATGTATTAGAAACTCACACAAGCTATTTTCAATAGCTTCGAGGATTACAATGTAATAATTGTAATTGTTAATAAAAAGTATTATTATTAATATTATTATTATTAATACTTTTTATTGGACGAGCTGCTACGATAGAGAGGGCTTTGTCGACGTTCAATCCATCGTTTTTGGCGTCTAGAAGGAGTTGGCAGAGTTCCTTGAATGTTTTTGAAACTTCATACTGAAAAGTATTTTACAATATTGTATGTATAAACAGTCATGAAAGTACACATGTCTGAATTAACAACACACAAGGTTCATAGGGTATACAGAAGTTGTAGCGGGTTTGAGGGGTCAAAGTAAGAAAGAAGGAATTTTGAACATAAAAAAATAAAGAAAATCGAGGACATTTCTGTAAAGTCGCTAGTACTGTCCTAAGTAATTTTAAAGTGAAGTTTTTATTTTATTTTTCAGTAATAGGGATGTAATTCAGTTCACAAGATAACAATTAATTGGCCGAGCAAGGGATATTCTTATACATTAGTTTAGTAGCCAAGCGAACGAAGCGAATGAGGTCGAATACTTCACTTCATTTTTCGGGTGTGAGTTTGTCTGTTTGGGACGCGATAACATTTGAAATTTTTTTTTCTAATTTGATTAAATTTCATGACAAGAGAGCATTGGTGTATGAAATTCATGAAATTGAAGAGGAATTTCCTAGCGCATATATTTTTGGTGATATTCACATTCTCCATTGAATGCCTAAACAGGTTTTTAATATCTGTTATTACAGCATCCCGATCTATAAGGTTAGTGGCCCCGAGAACTACATGAACGATAAAATGCCATTTACCATAATGTACAGTAGTGAAGTTCTTTTAGTGTGAATAATGCTGAAAATAATCACATAGAAATAAAAACGCTAGTACTGCCAATTTCACGTGTTTGGAAACTACACGGTCACTTTTGTTAAAATTAATAAACAGGGCAGAAACCAATTTGGCTCGAATATAGTCAATATAACTACAGATGAAAATCTCTTTCCGTTTTCTTTTGGGCTTAAATGTCAGATAGTCTGAGCGGGAATAACACCCTCCACATTTGAGACAAAAAGCCGACGTTCTACCATGAGTCAAGTCAGCTTTGAGACCAAAGGCCGAAGTTCTACCACTGCGTCAAGTCAGCTTTGAGACCTAAGGCTGAAGTTCTATCACAGAGTCAAGTCAGCTTTAAGACCGAAGTTCTACCACAGAGTCAAGTCAGCTTTGAGACCGAAGAAAGCCCTGCCGTTATTGGCTTTGTCAGTAACGGGCTTAGCAGTAGGGCTTCAGCCTTTGGTTTCAAAGGTCAAGGGTAATTTTCTTTCATTATCTGTTTTCATTCAACATCAAATCCCGCAAGTTGCGGCAGAGCTATCCAGATGAGCTTCTATAAATCGATGTCGTTCGCAGAGAACTGTGCAGAAATATATGTGATGCACGGGGCGGAGCTCACAAAAGTAGAGTGGTTACGAAAAATACTCACTATTAAATTTTATAACAACGGCAAACACTTGTAGCGTCTCTAGCTCGGCCTAGTAGTTGTGGTCTTCAAAATTCAATTATATACCTACTATTTTATATTATCATTTACAACTAACATAGCAATTTCTGAATATGAAGCAATCGGACACCAAAGCCAACACTGCAAGCGAACAGCGAAACTGGTGAACTAATCCAACTCGAATCTTTACGAGCGCAGCTGTAGAAATTATTTTTAAAAAAAGCTACCACGATGTTTCAAAACGAGTGATGTTGGCAACAATAGTGTTTTTTTTTTTATCCGTTTTGTAATCGTTTTCTACATCCTTCATGCTAAACTTTCACTATGGGTATATTATGGCAAATGTCTTTGTGTTGGCTATGTAGTTCTAGGGGCCACTAGCCTTAGACATCGGTCTCACTTACTGCTGCTAACTAAACTATCGACAGAAAATCCCAATTCCGTCCTCGCTTGCTATGCTCACTCGGTCAATTAGCAGTAGTCAAGTCAATAATTTGTAGCTTACTATCACAATTTTCTTGTGGACCGATCTAAACTCTCATCTATTATATATACGTGCACTCAGAATTGTTGTGCACCGTAGCAAAGACATCACACTCGACTGAGTTCTCTTTTGAGGTCACCGACGACCTTCGGGGCAGCGACCACTTCCCTGTGGCTCTGACTCAGGGAAGGGGGAGGGGAGACCTTAGCTTTTGGCAGGATAGGGATCCCTGCTCTAGGAACGGTCCAGTGGACCTTGGGTCACTTCTAGGGGACTTCGCCCCGTGGATGGCCAAGTGGAGTGGAGAAAACAAAGCCACTGGTGGCAGAGCGGGTGTTGGGCCCCAACGTCGGACCCGTCCGAGTTGGTGGACGTGGGCTTGTACAGTCGCTGTGCGGGATAGACGTGCAGCGTGGCAACGCTACTGCAGAAGGCCATCGGACTTCTCCTGGTTCGTCTTCTGCGGTGTTTCTGATGAGTCCCGGTTTATTCTCCGCAGGGAGAAGTTGCAGTACGGTAGGCGGCTCTGTGAGAGTATTTCCCATAGTAGCCACCCAGCCAAGGTGTGGGGGTTGCTGCGTCCTCTGGATAAAAAAGTCACGGTCTCCTGGGTTTTCGACTCTGATGGTGTGGTCCTGCGGGGGACTCGGATGGCTGAGGAATTCAATCGTAATTTTTCAGCGGTCTACGGTTCTCCTTTGGGCCCCCGTCCTGATCTTCTGCTGGCTTCTGGGGTGGGTGAAGAGGATGTTGCTCCCCTTGATTGCCCTCTGATGGGCTCGGAGCTGGCTGCGGCCCTTGCGTCCTGCAAGATTGGGGGTGCCCCGGGGATTGACAGGGTGTCGTATCGACAACTGGTGAACATGGGTTCCGAGGCCCGCCAGGAGCTGCTGGCGTTCCTGCAGTCACGATATGATGAGGCGCCAGTGCTAAGTGCCTGGCTGTTTTCCATTCTGACGCCTGTGCTGGGCAGAGGGAAGGCCCGATCCTCTGTTGTTAGTTACCGGCCTATTGCCCTGCTGTCATGCGTTCGTAAAGTTTACGAGCGCATGTTAGCTAGACGGCTGGAATCGCACTTGGAGGGTGGCAATTGGCTCTTTGACAAGCAGTACGGTTTTCGCAAACACAGGGGCGCACAGGATGCCGTCTTGCTCCTGGAGTCCAGCATCCGAGAAGCCTGGGTGAGCGGGGATGTCGTCATGGCGGTGTTCTTAGACATCAAAGCCGCGTATGATACGGTTGATCTGGACTGGGTCGAGGCATCTCTTAGGCACATGGGGACCAGTGGGAAGCTGGAGCGTGCTATCCTTGGTCTCCTGCGTAATAGGAGGTACGCCACCAGAGTGGATGGTCACTGGTGGAGCGTCAGGGATACGGACCGTGGCCTGCCACAAGGCAGCTGCCTGAGTCCTCTACTTTTCGCAGTGGCAATTAATGAGGTCTTGGTGGAGCTTGCCCTCAGCTCCAATGTGGTGGCCTATGCCGATGACGTTGCGGTGTGGGTGGTGGGGAGGGATCTGTCCTGCCTCCTGGCGGCATTGGAGGCCATTGTGGCCAGAGGTCAGGCCCTCTTGGCCGACAGAGGGCTGTCGTTGTCGCAGAACAAGACTGAGGTCGTGGTTTTCTCAAGGGGCCCTTATGTACCGGTAACGCTGAGGGTGGGGTCGGTATGTGTGACTTCGTCCCAGTCTGTCCGGTACCTGGGTGTTCGTCTGGACTGCCAATTGTCGTGGGTTGAGGAGGCCATCGCTGTCCGGGAGAAGCTGGACTCTCGGCATAGGACACTTCGGGCGCTCTCATCCAGTCGGCTGCTCGCTAGGAGGGCGGTCTTATCCACCTTTTACAGAGTTTATGTGAGGTCCGCTGCTGATTTCCACCTGCCTGGCCACGTCGAAGGGTGCTACGGATCGGGTGCAGGTGGCTGTGAATACTTGCCTCCGGACTGTGACTGGCTGCTTGCCTTCCACTCCGGTTCTGGCTCTGCTGATAGAGGCCGGAGAGCAGCCAGTGCGTATCAGGGCGAGAGAGCTTCTGGCGTCTCTGTGCCTCCGTGCGGTGGCGAGGGGTGGCTCAGACCCCATTGCCAGTATCCTCATGGAATATGGCTTGCTGAGCCCTCTGGCAAGGAAGCATTTAGGCTCCCTCGGCCTGGGTGCTATGTTGCTCGGCGGAGAGGTTCTAAAACGCTTCCGCCTGCCAGTTCTGGTGCGCCCGGTGCGTCCTTGGGCTTGGTGTGGTGAACTGGCGGAAGTATGTATTTTGGAGGGTGCAGACATTGAGGGGGAGGTTCGCATCTTTTGTGATGCTTCCGTCTGCCGGAAAACCTGGTCTGGTGGCATCAGCGTGTTTGTGCAGGACTTCAAGCTTTGTTATTCACGAAAGCTCCAGTCTGTACCCTCGAGCTTCGTTGGGGAACTGGTGGCACTCTCTGTTGCGCTGGACGTGGGTTTGGACCTGCATGTTCCCCGTCTTGGCGTTCTCTCAGATTCTGCAGCGGGTATTCAGTTCCTGCAGCGGTCTTTCCGGTCGCTGGATGTGCACCATCCATTAGCTATGGAAATTGGTGCAAAGCTGTTCCAGTCTAAGTGTGAAGGGTGCGCTGTTAGGATCCGGTGGGTCCGTGGTCACATCGGGGTCCACGGCAATGAGACAGCTGATGCCCTCGCAAGGGGCAGGGAGGGTGGCCCTGTGCAGTTTGCTCCGTCTCACAGGGACCTGCGGCCGGTGCTGCAGTCCTTGTCTTCTGTGGAGTGGCAGGCTGAGTGGGATGGCAGCGACAAGGGCAGGCACCTTCATGTCATTCACCCGTCTGTTACTGTCCCTGTGGCTCTTGGGTTCCTCTCTAGGCGCGATGCAGGGCTTCTGTCACGTTTGAGGACGGGGCACGCTCTCCTCAATGGCCATATGTGCAGGCTAGGTTGGAGGCCATCGCCGTTGTGTGACTGTGGAGTGGCTGAGGAGTCTGTGTCGCACTTCCTGCTGGACTGCAGGCAGTGGGCACAGTACCGGCGAGTTGCGCTGCAGAGGGGTGGGGGGCTGGGTGAGGTTCTGAGGGTCCCCCTTGCAACTGGAATTACGCGGGCAAATTTCCGGACAGTCCTGAGTTTTTGTGCAGCGACCGGGCGGTTTTTGGCAAAGGGTATTTTGTCAATATATGGTTTGTGAGCGGCACCGGTTTTTCGGCTTTGTGTTTCTCTGTATAGGCTAAGTTTAGTTTTAAGTTTAGAGGTGGAGTGCATAGCGCACGGCTTGTAGACTCCAGTAAGTTCAATAAATAAATAAATAAATAAATAAATAAGACATCACACGTGCAAGATGAATGAAAAACAAGTTGCTTTTAATTGTTGCAGATGATGCAGATGATACAGCTGATTCTTGAGCGTTTACGGTATTAATATAGCAGATTAACGATAAAATAGCTTATTTGTTTCGCAGAGGCATCTTTCAAAGCTGAGCTGAATTGTTTCAAGGTAAGCAGCAACGATCACTGCGTGCATGACCTTTGATACTCAAAGGTTCCAAAGGGTTTAACGATAAATGAACAACAATTATAATTGCAACAATTATAACCCCAATGGGCGTCCTTATGTTGTGGAATGCGGCATTGTCGGCGTTCTGACTTTCGTGGTTTGGATTGTCGAGGTTGTAAACCATTGTAGCGCGGCGCCATAGCGTCAGTGTCTTATATCTTGAAGCATAGTTGGGCATATTTCAGGTATTTGGGGGAAAAGAATAATGCGGTACAAAAGCTTAAATTGTGTTGAAATCGAGAGCAATGACCCACCTGACAAAAATTAACTCGTGTAGGAATATGCCAGCTAAGCTGCTTTCAATGCAAAATTTGACCCTCAATAACGTTGAAAATGTGTTACGACTAACTAGCTAGCCTGCTAGTCCGCTCATCCCCATGTAAAAAATCCCATAGGGTTTTCCCATAGGTTTTCCCAAAGGGTATTCATTGATACCATAGGGTATTCATCGATACCGAGATAACGGGAAGGTTTCCAGCTATGAAATTAGACGAGTGGGTGCAGTACAATACGAACTGCGTACCTTTTATGGTTCGGAGCCTGGGGGCGTAACGAGGATGGCGTGGGAGGGCGCGTAAGTACAAAAGTATTGTTACATCCATTGTTAGTATTGTCGGCATCGTCTCTCATTGGACGGCCAAACTTCGGACAATGAGAACGTGTGTACTGACGTGCGCTCCTACACGCACACTAGTGTATCACGATAAATCTAAACAACGTTGCAAAGAAATTGTATTCACGTCCAATTCACGAAAAATAAACCAACTGTAAAGACAAATCAAAATAAACAAAGACAAAAACTTGTAAAAAGGCCACCAAGTTGAGAGTGATTCGGCCCTTCAAAGGAGTGACATCAACACACCAAAACTAAGTAAATAAAACTAATTAAAACCAAACCAAAAACCTAAGTTGAGAATGGTTCGCCTATAAGTAAAAGGTAGTAGCAAATTATTGAAAACCAATTTCTTGTTGACGTGGCACTTCATTACACATCTGCACGGTACTGGAGTTGAGTCAATACAAAAAAAAAAAGTAGTGATATAATTTCAAAAACCAAAACTAGTAAAAGGGGCCGCCAAGTTCCGAACGGTTCGGCCCTTCAAAGGAGTGATATCAACACACCAAAACATTCGCCAACTTAATCGCACCGATTAATACTTTAGACGTTAAATGAAAACTTGAACATTGCTACTGATAGTAGCAATGTTCTAATTTTCATTTAACCTTCGAACTATTAAGCGGTGCGATTAACTTAGCGAATGTTTTGGTGTGTTGTTATCACTCCTTTGAAGGGCCGAACCATTCGGAACTTTTACCAGTTTTGTTTTTTGATATGATTTAACTTGCTTACTGAATGCGAGCTTTCTGTGTAATAGGGTGGGTTTTTAGTCTTCAATTAAACTTCATTGTGACTTTTCCGCGGCTGCACCAAAATATCTGTGAAAATATCCTCACGTTTCCAGCCAAGGATGGATGAGAAGGGGGTGAAAAGGAGAACGACAACTAGGAGGGAGAGAAATAACATTAGCGGGGGGAGGGGGGGGGGGCGATTCACTGAGGGGAATGGCGTATGTAGGTTGGATGCATTAAAACCAAAAACCGAATATGTGGGGTGCCATGGAGATACACACCCCACTCTGGGGGAGTCTGGGAGGGGGTGCAGTGGTGTGAGGGTGTGTTCGGGGGGCTCGGAAGGCGGCAGAGGAGTGCTGGTGGGGGTGGAGGGAACGAAATTGACAACACCAGTTACTTTCCTAAGACGACAAAACACTGGAAGAAACTAACTCCGTGAAATTCAATCATCGTGCAGCATGCACGGGTTCAGCTAGTAAGGTAGCCAAATGCCCTTAGCTATGTTTCCACTATTCTTTCTCGAAGCAAAAGTTTGCGAGTCAAGTTGTTTAAGACGGTTTAAAAAATACAAGCTGTAGATTATGTCATTTTTCTTAGCAGTTGGTAATATCTCTTAACTAGGTTAAACATTACGTCTGTAAGTGTAGTGCACAAGGTGGGGAGGGGGGAATATACCTACCAACGCCAGAAAAGTAGGAGCGGTACGACCCCTGGATGACTGGAGTCACTGTGGTTCAGTGTACACTCATTCATATCACAGTGTAGACTAGAAATAGGAGCTTTCGCTCAGCCTTAATTAGCATTTTCAACTTCAACAGACACTATTCAAAACTTGCTTCTCTCTATGTTGCGAGCAGGGTAGGATATATAGGTTGTGCCATTCTTTCTCTGACAACCCTAAACATTTTGTTGGAACTAAGTACCTGCTGTCAACGATTTACCAGCAGAGGGCGCTGTCGTCAAGTAACAGCAAGCGCAAAGCATCATGGGGATCGAAGCTATTTAGCGTCACTAAATTAAATTGATCACGATAACAATACAAATTATTAATCCCTTAAAAATCGATAACATTATATGTCAGATTACGATATTAAAATAATTTTTAAGATAGATCAGAACTGTCTGATCATGTTTTACATTTTCTAAGCCAACATTCAATTTTAAAACGAGTTGGAGTTACAAGTGACGCTAAGCATAACGCATGGTTTTGTGTTCAAGGAAGCGATCTAAGTGGCCCCGGAGGCTTAAGCTCTTTCCATGGACCACGTTTCTTGTACGGTTTACTGAATACGGTTTGAATCGAAGGCAGACTAAGTTCTTCAACTTCGGATGTTGCCCACGCACGAGTATTTCGTCAATTTCCGAAGGTATTGTCGCTGTTGCCGTGGTTACCATGGTAATGATGCCGCCATGTTTTATTTCGAGTTTCGCCTGCAACGGAAACCTGACAAGTGCTGCCTTCTGGTGCCGTTGATGAAGCCGGTCTTATTTTATTCCATGTTTTAAGAAAAGCGCACTACCTACTAATCTACCCTGGTTGCGATCAATGCCATGGCATGCAGATTAACCCTCCACGCATCTCATTAGAAACCAGTACTCCCTTCCGAGTAGGTGTAATGAAATCCAAGCTTACGACACCGCAAGCAAGTACTGAAGCATGTAAATGTTTCTACTAAATAATACCATAGATTAGAAAGTTAACTAGATGTACCGTCTCACTTCTTCCCATCCTACGCGGAGCTCTGGCGGTAGTTGCGGCTACTAATACCTCTGCTAATGCTTTTGCCTTCGAAGCAGCAGAAGGCAAAGCATTAGCAGAGGTATTAGTAGCCGCAATGTATGATAGTATTATCATATAATCTATGATAATACTATAATAGTTTGATCCAATTGGACTTGACGATTTAGACGTTCTACAAAACGTTCTACAAGTTCTACAGTAATGTAGAGTAGATGCTAGAGTAATGCTAGAGTAGACCTGATTCCAAAAAAAATGTAAAGAGGCACTTGAGGAGCGTTTTGACCGGTTTGCTACCATATTCGAAAATTGGACTTCACAGTTCTTTTGTAAACAGAAGCTTCTCCTAGAGGCGTTTGTTGAGGACATCCAATCGAGGTTTGAAGCTCGTCTCACGAAGGTTGAGGAGGCCTTCGTTTCTGTTTCACGTCAGACGCCAAACGTGGGACCTCCTGTGGAAATCACTGTCCCCGAACCATCTGTAGGGGAGCGAAGGTGGTGATTACAACATCTCAGTGAAACTTGTTACCTCTTCAAGTGGTGTCCTGAATCTCTCTTCTGCTCACCTTGACCGTTGTCCCCCTCCCACTGAGGTTCCCCCCTTGAACTCCCCTGCTGCGCCCCTTCATAAAAATGTTACTGTTCGCCGTGGACATCCTGGGAAGAAAAAATTTCATCACCCGAAAGTGAATCCGACTACTACGCTTGTATCATCCACCACCATTCCTGAAGAAAACCTGAATGGCAAGGTAGTCCCAGACCTTCCAGCCGTTGCTTCCTTGTGTGCCCTCCAGAATGAAAGAAGGGGAAAACGCACTGATCATAACAACAGCCCCACACCGTCCAGAGTCCAGTCTGCCTTTCCCTGGGATCGTCCGAGCTGGAATACGGAAATCCTCAAAATGTCATCTGCCTGCCTACATTCAATGGCCATCGTTGGGGATTCCCACGTTCGTGGCCTGAGTGCTAATGGAAACACTCAAACTTGGACTTACCCAGGACTTAGAGCCCAGGAACTTCACACAAAGATGAGTCACCTACATGCGGTGGGAGCAAAGGTTGACTCTTTAATCCTCTGTGTCGGAACTAACGATGTTGAAAGTGAACCACCGAATCGAACTTGCCTCCGGGTTCTTGACTGTACCACCTCATTACGTGCTAGAAATCCGAGTCTGAAGATCTCCATTGTTGGTCTCTTTCCTCGACTAGGGCCTTCAGACACCGAGACTGATGCAAGGATCGTTCACACCAACTCTCTGTTACGCCAGCTATGTGTTGAAGAAAATTATTCTTTCATTTCCATTGACAGACACGTCTGTAAAGATCCCACCCTCTTGGCTCGCGATGGTATCCACTTAACTGCGAGGGGAAAATCGGTCCTTCAACATGAACTTCTATTGACTCTGTTACCTCAGAAAAACATCCATCTCTAAGGGGAAATGATCCCACGATTTCTTCCGGGTCTCTTGTAGATAGCCTGCACTGTATCATGTTTAATGCTCGTAGTGTGATTCGGAACATTGGTAGTTTTCTGGATCTGATTCATTGTGGTCATTATGACCTTATTTTTGTTGTCGAGTCCTGGCTGGTTCCAGGTCTTACAGATGCTATGTTGGGGGGATCTGATTCTTACACTGTCATTAGGCGGGACCGGGGTGGGAGGGGGGGGGGGTGGCCTTCTTATAATGCACCGATCCTCTATCCCACTAGCTGTGATTGCAGTAGACACTATTTCTGAGGGAATTGTTGTGTCTGTGCCGCAATGTAAACTGACTTATATTCTTTGTTATCTGCCTGATAGCTCTTGCGACCCAGACATACTTAATCTGTGTTCCTTTGTTGAACGCTCGGTTAACACAGGGCATTCTATTATTGTGCTTGGGGGATTTCAATCTGTCCTCTGTTAATTGGGGTCTTCATACTGCTGCCGACTGCCACCATCGTTATTTTCTTGAACTTTTACACCTTTGGGCCTTTCTCAGTTGGTTGACCAACCTACCAGGGGGTTAAACATTTTGGATCTGGTCTTCACCAACGACCTACGTATCGTTTACAACTTATCAGTAGGGGCCCATTTTGGTAACAGCGACCATTGTGTTGTTCTTTTTTCGGTAAATCTGGCATCTGTGGATGGTGGTTTGTCCTCCCACCATTCTCGCTCCATTTGTGGTAAAATCGACTTAGCCAGTCTTAAATCCTCACTTTCTTTAGTTGAGTGGGACAGCCTGATTTTCGATCCGCCTCCTAACATTGAGGATGCCTGGTCATGTTTTTGCGCTATCTTGTCTGGTCATATTGCATATTCTAGATCCCCATCTTGCATGCCAATTTCTGCGACTCCACGTCTGCCTCGGCACTTAGCCAGATTGCGCAATAAAAAACTCGCTCTTTGGAAACGCCTCAAATTGAATCCCTGTTTTGAAAATAAATCTGCCTATAACAATACACGCAAGCAGTTGTCCCTTGCTACGGAGACATGGTACTCTGAAAGAGGTGCAAGGATTATTCGTGAGGGAAATTTGTCATCCCTCTTTAAACACTATCGCAGGCTTACTTCTTCTTCACGGTCACTCCCTCCACTTAAGGTTGGTTCCTGTTTTGTTACCGACAATCTCTCCAAGGCAGAGACTCTGGGGGAGACCTTCGCCACTAATTTCATCTTTGATAATGGTGACCGTTCTCGCCCGACTGACCGCCTCAATGGACTCTCTTCCTCTTGCTCGACAATCCCCTTCACTCTTCAGGACACTTTAAATGCAGTTAAAAAACTAAATCCTAGTAAAGCCGTTGGCCCTGATGGCTTTTCGGCCTTCCTCATTAACAGCATCATTATGGAAATTGGGTACCCTCTTAAAAAAATCTTCTCACTTTCCTTTTCACAGGGTGATTTGCCCTCTGCCTGGCGTCAGGTTAATATTATCCCTGTTTTTAAGAAGGGTTCTGCTTCCGACCCCTCCAACTATAGGCCTATTGCCCTTACTTGTACTGCCTGTAAAATTATGGAGTCGATAATCCGTGATAAACTCATTTTGTTTTTTAAGACAAATTCCGTGATTGGTGATGACCAGTTTGGCTTTATGCCAAACAGATCCTCAACACACCAGCTTCTTCTCGTCCTTGACCGTTGGTCAAGTGCCTTGTATCTGGGCATCCATACTGACACAATTTACTTCGACTTCAAAAAGGCATTTGAATCTGTTGTCCACAGAAAGCTTCTACTTAGAGTTGCTGCCTGTGGTGTTGCGGGTGATCTCGAAAAGTGGATAGCTGCCTTCCTTCGAAACCGTACTCAGAGGGTCCAAATTGAAAATACGATCTCTTTATTACGTGCAGTACCGTGTGGGGTCCCCCAGGGATCTGTCCTGGGCCCACTTCTGTTTGTGATATATCTTAACGATCTGTTGTTAGATTGCCCGAACTCCTTTGGTTATAAATTTGCTGACGACTTGAAGGTCGGAGCTGAACTCTTTTCGGTTGGAAAGTCTCCGGATCTAGAGTCTCAAATAAATACTGTCAACCTTTGGTCCAAATGCTGGGAACTTCCTCTGTCTGTAAATAAATGTCACTCTTTTCACGTTGGTGCTCGAAACTTAATGAACCATTACACTCTTGATCATAAAATTCTTCCTTCTTATGATATTGTGAAAGACCTGGGTATTTCGTTTACTAGTGATCTAAAACTTACCACCCATTACCACCAGATCTGTTCATCCGCATATCGTCGTTTGGCTGTTGTTGATCGGTGCTTCAAATTGGGTAATAACGTGACACGCGTGTGGGCATTTAAAGTATTTGTCCGACCGATTCTAGAATATGCAACTCCTGTTTGGTCGCCTTATCTTCTTGGTGATATTGACTCAATTGAAGCTGTCCAGAGACGCTTCACTAAGAGGCTCCCAGGCCTCCGTGACAAACCTTACCGTGTTCGTCTCGAGCTTCTTGGACTTGAATTACTGGAACTTAGAAGGATGAGATTTGACCTTATCTTAACCTATCAGATACTCCACCAGCAACTCGACGTCATTTTACCTTTTTTCGATCTGGCCCCGACCATTGCCCGTACTAGGGGTCATAACTGGAAACTTTCCATTCCCTCCGCACGCCTAGATTGTAGAAAGAATTTCTTTTCTGTGAGGGTGGCTCACATTTGGAATGCCCTGGGTGTTGATACCGTCAATGCTCCCTCTTTGGCCTTGTTTCGTTGTAGACTATCCAAAGAAAATCTACATTCTTTTCTCAAACGGCCCGTCTGATTTTCTCGTTCTTCTTAACTTTCATCCTGGATCGGTGTTAGTGGCTCACTCCCCTTCCAATTAAATTGCAGGGTATTTAAAAAAAATTTTTTAATGATGATTTTTTTTTTTAGTGTTGACAAATGCCACTTGTTGGGTGCTTTAGTTTTTATTATTCACCGTAGCATTACTTTTAAATTTTTTAACACTGTTTTTACTTTTTAATTGTACAGCATCATTTTGGGCCTTTTAACACTTTTCACACCCTTCCCATGTCCTGCACGTTTGGCGATGCCATCGGGGGCCTTTGAGTCCCTGGCAGGTCTAACCTTGGTGGTAAGGAATTCGTGTCCCCAAACCTCTTACCATCATCCATTCCTTGGCCGTTTATTGTACACTGTATTTACATGTAATTGTGGCTGGCTGTCAGTGATTCCCCAGTTCCTTGCCAGACCCGTTGCTATCGCAACAAATATTAATATTATATTATATTATTATATTAATGTTAAGAAGTTAAAAAAAATGATCCGGTTTCCTGCACGAGATGTTTGCATCAGGTGAAATATTGGCTTAGGGTAATTAAGTTTTTGAAATCAAAAATAAAAATGCCCAGTTTTTCTTCGTTACGGAAAATCCTGCACACGATTACAATGATTTGCAAAGATTAATACTGGAAGGAAATTTTCATCCAAAAACGTGGGTGCTTTCTTTTTGTAATGAAGGCCAAATAAACAAATTCAATTAAACATTTTACATCCAAAGCGAAGTGCCAGTGGATGGGATCTACATTCGCGATAGCGCCACGAACTGCTTGGATGGCCTTTTGAATTTTCTGCACTGCTGCTAAGGTTGCATCCTGGTGTCCGATTTCTTTTTCCAAGGCAGTTAGTATCTCGCTGTAATTTGGTCCCAAGTTCGCGGATCTCGTCCACCACACAAATGGTCCATCAGCTCTGACCAGGCAAATGTATGCCAGAATACAGAAGAAACTGTTTACTTTCATTGTGAAGGACAACATCTTCGAGGAGATTGAAAAGTAATAATAATTTAGTTTAGTCGTAAGTTTGTTTATTCGAATAATATAGCTGACAAAGAGTTTAAGGGAAAAATAATATTTTTTAGGAGCAAGGGGCCATCGAACCCAAAATATCAGGGAAAGGTTTTTTTTTTTTAAACTGGCTTCTGTTTTTTCCCCAAAATTTTGAAGACTTTTTTGTTTCTTATAATTACATCATTTTATCCCCGTTTTCTCCAACTAGATTTGCAGACTGAGGCCAATTTTTCTCAATCGGATTTTTGGTTGGCGGTTTTAGTTGCACCCCGTAGTCAGGTAAGAGGCCCTCATAAAAAAAATCCAGGGAAAAAATCTCTAGAAACAAATACCCTCGGAAAAAATGTCTGTTGGCAAAAGTACATGGATTGAAACACCGATATGTCTAAATTGCATTTCGTTTAAAATTTCGCAAACTGACTACGTGTTAAGGATAAAAGGATGTTAGGAAAAACACCTAAAAGAATTTCATTCAAAATCATTATCTCGTTCTTTTGTTAAAGAAGTATTCCAGTCTAAGAGCCTACTAAATTTACATAAAAGTTCAAGTTTTTTACGTTAAATTTTGTGCCCCGTTCTTTATGCCTTATTTGTTCTGTGTTTTGTTGTGGTTATGAAATTTTTAATCTGTTTGACTCTCTGTCTCTGTTTATCCACAGACTTGCTTGTATTTCAGTGATAGCTCCTTAGTTCCGCAGCTCCTTAGTTCCTCAGTGATAGCTCCTTTAGTTCCTTTTTTTTCAATTTTGTGTCTTGGTTGAAAATTGTAGACTCGTCCAAGTTTGACATAAACTTCGAGTCATTATGTAATAAACAATCATTCCTTCAAAAAAATTTTGATCGGGAATGTTTTTCCCAGTGACGTTTTTACATAGGAAGTTTTTTTCAGGGAGTATTATTTCCTTGGGATTTTTTCCACGGATAATGTTTCAAGGGAGTTTTTTTTCCGCGGTTCGTCACAACTAACTCCTCCTACCTCACATACCTCACATAAAATTTAGAATTTTAAATTTAACTTATCAAAATGTAAAATTCAGAAATTTGCATCTATTTAAGAATGATTTAATTCGTAAAAGCACAACAGCACTTAAAGCAAATGCAATTTTCCCAATTCTGTATTTGATTATTTAAATTACAAATCTTTAAGTTTTATCCGTGTACCCTTTAACACGTAAAGTGAAACTTCAATCATGTAACGTTGTTTTACGGCACAACTGACATTTTTGTTTGTTTTACCGAGAATTTATAAGGTTGGGAAGAGAATTAGTGAGTGAGACACCTTCTGAAACATCTTAGATTCATTCCTATTAGTTCCGTATAGGTTTACAGAGGATGCCATAAGTTTTATGTGGGAATTTCTACTTAGTTTTAAGCCAAAAATTAAACTAAATGATACGAAACTAGCTGTATTTAATTTTTATTTAGTGTAGCTTAGTTGTAATTTAGTTTACTTTAGATTTGGCTGAAAAATTTGGCAAAAATTACCAGACGGAACGTGTGGCGCCCTCTGAAAACTCGGACGGAACTAACAGGAATGAATTTAACCCGTTTCAATAGGGACTTTTTAGAGTTACAAATTCTCCTCCTCAACCCAATAAATTCTTGCTAATACTAATTTGATTGCCTTCCGCAAAAAAAAACCTTACAGAAACTAAAAATTGGCTTGATTCATAGTGTTTCTTAGGTTACTTAAATTCTTTTTATAACAAAACCATGTAATAAAGAGCTCAGTCGTATTCTACGCTATTAAAATTAAAAAAAAAATACTACACAGGCGAAATTTGCAGTCAGTATTCGGAGGAATTTTAAAAGAACATACGTTCTCACTATATTCGAGCATCCTGAGCGATGTAGTCTTTGCAATATTTACGTATAAGTTACAGTGAATGTAGCAAAACCGTTTCGTAAGAGGAAAAAAATAGGAAAATGAATGTCTTTGCAACATTTGAAGTAATTTTGCAAAACAGAGCCATACAGGAAAGCCATCTGGTAGGAATGTGCTATCTTTAATAATTTAGACTTGTTTAAAATTTATTAAAACACTTAATTGCTTTTTTCCGAGCGAAACGTTTGTAGCCAAATTCTGGTTATGTCATTTTTTTCTCACTCACTGCAAATACAAACAAGCGGCTGCAATGCCTACCTAGTTGCAACCGGTCTTCTGTTCAGTTCTGCCACTTTCGAAACTATTGAGGCAACAACTGTTGAGGCGCAGCTGTTGAGCGCTGCAACAGCACTCTCTATTGGAAACCAAAAATAGTAACCATTACAACTGCTGGTTTAAAATATGCTAGCTTTTAGGTTTAGTTTTAGATTTTAGGCGCAAGTGACAGCTTTTGGACCTAATTTTTACTTGCCGTTTTAATTTCGTAAGTTGCAGCTAACAGATAGTTAGGTTCGATGGTAGTTAAACACCGTATAGTTTACCCTGTTGTATTTTATTATTATTATTGTCGTTTTGTGTCTTTTTATTTTAATACTAGAGGAAGCCCGTGCTATGCACGGGGCCAGTCATAAATTAAGTTTACAGACCCACTCTCCCCCCTCCCGGCCCCACTCCCACTCCCAACCCCCTCACTCTCACTCCCCACTCGCACTCCCAACTCCCCACTCCCACTCCCATTTTCGCACACACCGGCTAAGAAACGCTTTCACGGATTAAAATTTCTTCAATCCAATTTTTGCGCACACTGGCTGACAAACGGTGATTTTTGTTGGCGTCAGTCACTGTGTGACGTGTAGTAAATGGATGGATTGCCTCTCGGGAAGTGAAGCAATTACACACACACACAATAAAATTTATTTTTTGACTAGCTGATTTACCTTAACTGATTTACCACTAACACACAGGTTTCGGTCAGGTTCACACCCAACTGCTTAGTAAGATAGGTTAACTTATAGTACTTTCCTATTTTTCCCGAATAATCGAACCGAATAGATCTCAACTCTCAATAATACTTCCAAAAATAAAACAACCAACTTACTAACTTCCCAATTAATTTATTGACAAATTTGCAACTTTCAAAAGACTCACAAACTATACCAATTTTAAATGTTGCCCAAAATTAAATCAACTCTAAGTTTACAAACAAAATCAAATTAATGCTATTACCCAAATCAATCTACTCTCTAAATTTCAAAACTATTACGCCAAATCACTTTTACAAAATATTAATTAAAATTGCCAAATACCCAAAATTATTCAATCAAACACACAGAAAAAAGCTTCCCAAGTCAAGAAATCACAAACGCACAAACTCTATCTCTCCCTTACCTTAATTTCTCTTGACCACTGATGAAGTCTTGGTCTGGAACGCAACTTGGAACAAAGAGCACTAAACACCCGCGACTATTTTCTTCAAAACCTAAAGTCTGTTGTTTCCCGAAAATCAATCAAAAATTTCAACAACTTCACTGCAGAAAGTTCTCTTTCACGGCACACAATTTCAAAGTTCTTTTAACAATTTCGACTAACACTAAGCCACGCGCGAGGCTTTTAACTATACTTCAAACTATCGCAAAGCCACACTCGAGGCTTGCCTAAACCCGACTTAATTCCTTGCACTATCACCCACAAACCTTTTCCCGAACTTTCCCACTTCTACACAAAGGATTCTAAATTTCAGAGCGAAGGAAGAACACGACCAACCCAAACGAGACCAACGGAACACTGACCAAAATTTCTAATTTTCGGAGTTTGGCCCAAACCATCCCTGAGCGCATGCGCGTGGCCTCACGTCATTTCTACACCATTGGCTTCAGTTAAATTTTATCCACACCTCCACATTATTACTTTTCCAAATTCGGTAAAAAGTAAACTTATGACGTCACGACCCATGACGTCATGACGTCTACACCCACACTTTCTGGTGGCCACTTTCTGTACTCCAACTTGAAGCAGTTCTTTCCCGACCAAGATCTATCATTGATCTGTAAAATCAATAACTCAAAAACCAAATTTGATAAAAATATACCGTTTCCAGCAATAAACTGGGGATCTAATTACCTTTCCAAAAATACCAAACAATACACAATTCGTAACTTTTCAAGGGATTTGGCAATGGTGGCTCATTACGGCAGCACTAATTTTACAGTCTTTTAATTTCACAATAATCCGTTTAACATCTTCAAACATTAACAAACATCACAAACGGGACTCTACTTCGCAATGCAGGATGTAAATACATTTTTCGGCCCTTACTTTTGGAAAAAGATTTTCTTTTAATCAGTCATCTATAATTACTTTAATTAATTTCGCTAGTTACTAAATATGAAAATGTAACTCATCTAATCTTACCAAACTGTTTCATAGGTCAGCAGACCACTACTTACTAATTTTTTGTTTGGAACTAAAACCGCATGTAGGCCTATGTCACATTTTCCATGTCACACAAACAAATTACAAGGCTGTCACACACAAGGGATTTACGATAAATCTATAAACATCATCACAATTCACAATTCATACAGTTCTATCATTCATTCAAGTCAAGTATACAGCAAATACATAAGCAATCTTTGCTCGCATACTTCGGCGTATTGCAGGAAAACTCTGCAAAACGTAATTTTCTACTAATTTCAAAACATTCAATTTTATCTCAATTTAGGCTGTAACTACAAGTTCTAGAGGCTTATTCCTTGGTCCTAGAGACATATAATTTTACATAAGTCGGCAAAGATATCGTCATACTGTTATTTTCATCATAGAACTCTATATTCATGCTCAAAGGGTTGAACAAAAGATTTCCAATTTAATTTTACTTTTACAGAATAGAATCTCGCTCATATCTCTATTTTATTTCATATGGACCAAAATAATCTCTCAATTTATTAATTTCACAAGTCTAATGAGGGGAGGGGGGGGTTCCAATTTAATCAAATCATCGAATAATCGCATTTCCAACAGAATTCAACCTGTCTCATGTTACTATAAGGGGGTTTTGCTATGGGAATGAGGGACTTTTAAACACATGGCTCCGTGGCTGTTTCCAACAGCTCGGGAGTAATTTTCTTTAATTAAACCTACTTCTCGTGGAGTTTGTTTCACTGGTTACATTCTTTAGCCAAGGGCCTTCAACTTTGGCACCTTCAATAATTTTTATTACGCATATTTATATCAAAAATAAATTACTTCCAATACAAATTTTCACTACAACGAATTCGGCCTTTTTTGACTGACAGCTAGCCTGAGATTTTGATTGGCTGTTCCTTCTGCGTTTTCCCCTCTGTGTAAATATACTTGACAAGTGGCGTACTCTACCCATAACACGGTGGCAATTTTAGGAACTAAAATTCTTGCTGCGCACCCGTTCCGCCATGTTTTCTGACGTAGGCAAGAGGGGGAAACTCTGGCCAGATGCGTTGCTATTTTGAGCGAAAGAACCCTAGTTCAGTCATTAACTTTTCCAACGCATACACGACATTTTAGCTTTGTCGATTTCAACTGCAACTTCACCATGAGATATGAAATTCGAAACAATAAATTACTACAAAATATTAAACCATGTATACAACAAACATACAAACAAATTATAATTACCAGGCAACCTTTTTAATTCAGTCAATAAAAATAACAAAAAAAAACTTTTAAATTTTGGTCGTGGTGGCTGCTGGGTGGGAGCACCACTTTGCAAAATTCACTCAATTCAACGAATTTCCAACTCTAAATTTTTGTAAGGGGGAAGTCAAACTTTTCTTAAATGCTTCTAAACTACGTTATCGTTTATACTTGTACTAAACATATAACCAAGTTACTGCACTGTACTAAATAATAAATATCGAATACAAAGACTAAAGTTATAGAATATAGAATTTACTAAACTCACTTTACTGAAATTGCTTTTCAAGAATTTTACCAGCTGCGCATGCGTGCGCACACCTTTGAATAAACTTTGATCAAGAGTTTTCTAGAACTAAAATTAATTTAAGGATTATATGCAATTATTTATTCAGTCATGCAGTTATCTATTTATTGTTTACTAGTTTAGTAATGTAACTAGCGTTTCATTTACTAAGATTACTGGAACTTGAAATACACACAACATCTACAGTCTACATTAATATTTAATATGCAAATCACCCATTTTTAGGAAGCTCGAGTTTCATGAAGAACACATTACGTTTACGCGTTTATTTTTTGTTTTAAACAATACTTCGAATTTCTGCCAATTTTAATAATTCAAATACAGTTGCGTCTTTTTAGTTTGTTAACAAATTTAAGAATGTGCTTCATAAAAATCTACTGTTCTTCCTCAGGATCTTATTAAGTTTGACATACAAGTATTCAAATACAATTTTTCAAGCAATTTAACCCTTCAGGTTTCTAACCATTCATGGTCTACATGTGGGTATTGGATTTCCAAATCAATTTTTGTCCGTTGATGCAAATTATTTTTTTAATGACGACTTCAAAACGCTTTTCTGCCTTTTGGGGTATTTAGATTATTTTTTAATTTCTTTTAAAGATGGAAATCCACCACTCACACAAATACAACACTTCTAACCAACCTTGACCAGTTTTGATCAAACTCGGTACACACAAAGAACACTGGCTAAATACAAGGTAAATTAAACTTCCAAACTACAAACACGTCAAAACATTTCACTCAATTCCTACTTGTATTTTCTTTTTTCTTAGTACGGCTGCGAAGTAGTCTGATGAATCTTATTCCCAATTTCGTATTTTTAATAC
>JAHWFP010258473.1:3746-30948 GCA_023313725.1 Lithobius niger | reverse complement strand
AGTCTGAGAAAGAAAGAAAAGACAACTGCCCCGACTGGGACTCGAACTCAGGACTTCCCGTTTACTAGCCGGTGAGCACCCGGCATTGTAGAGCACCCGGCTAGTAAACGGGTAGTCCTGGGTTCGAGTCCCAGTCAGGGCAGTTGTCTTTTCTTTCTTTCTCAGACTATAGTGTATTGTGTATCCTCACAAGGACAGTCTTTAATGCAGACTGCTTGCTTCGTAAATCAAATCTAATTTAAGCAGCACAACGTGAAATAGATTCTTCCCTCGTACAGGTAACTATTTAGCAGTTTCTACAGCTGAATGATTTTGCGCTTCTCAGCCCAACAGCTACACTTGAGTGAGCATACGCGAGAATATTTTGATAAGCTCCGTGGTAATATGTTTCTGCTCTAGTTGTCAATCCACACTTGCTTCCCCACTTAACTTTATCATACACTCTGGAAACAGCTTCATCAGTCCATCCACAAAGCGGAAGCTTCCTCCTATTGTTAGCTATGAAATTTTGTTTTCCTTTCGTCGCTGTGCGTTCATATTTCTCGATATATGGGTCACCCATGCGTTCCATTGGTTCCGCCCATAGCCCGGCCTACGGAACAACCTTCAAGACGTCCTCGAATTTTTACTTCTTTCCTTTTTTTTTTAATCGCCTAGAGGATTTACAACTTTCCATTCCTTGATTACTTGACCTGAAGGTGGCTCTAACGGAGGAATAAGCAATTAAAGTCGTCTTGCACCAGCGAAACTAAGCAACGCATATTAATAACAATGTCATTACAGGAACGGGTTTCGACACCCTTTTATGATTGACGGTCACTTGCAAACAAATAATTTGAATGCTCCTCGCTGATAATGCTCACTGCAACAAACACGAAGAGTCGTCGATAGTTTAAAATCGAAGTGGTGAGAGAAATTAGCCGAACAAATTCAATAAACGTGGATGATCGATGCGTAACTCCTTCGACATTTGAGTTGGCCTCGACCTATAACTGACTAAAAAATAGTTTCTGCATTCAGCTAATATTTAGGTCACAAACGCAATTTTGTTTTTTTAATCATCTTAGAGGGAGTGAAAGGGAATAAATTAAATTTAGTTTTTCTCGATATTTATATATATATATATTTTGTACAATCACATGTATGATGATTTTCATCCCTTAGGCTCGAAGTGGAGGTTGTTGTGAAGAAGGCTGTGGTTGTTTTTGTTTCCGGTTCAGGCGGATTTAACGATTCACTACGGATGGACATTCGGATGAATCATCCAAGGTCGATAGTAGACTCTGTTTACACGTGTTTTCAAAATTGACAAATCAGCCCACTTCAAAATGGCGGAAAGTCATGACGTAAGTGAAGAGATTGCCATCATTAGAGAATTTCGTTAACATAAATGCAAAAAAAATTGTTGGCAAGAAACAAAATTGTAAAATTAAAAAAATGGAAAAATCGTGAATTATTCGAGATATTCGCTTTGTATTCCATCATTTGCACAAGGCCATCTGCGAGAGAAGCAGTAAGTTTCAGTTTCTGGCTCCATGCTAGTTGATTTAGCATCGCCAAAATCCTATTTTTACCAAAATAACGCTAAGAGGCGTAAACTTCGTGGCACGCGCGAGAACTGGGTTAGAGTCTGGAGGCAAGACATGCATTTTTTACCCCAGTTGGCCTTGGCTCGAAAAACATAATGCCTTCCTCGTTTTAAGTTCGTTTAAACGCTCGTTCTTGCGAATTGACACATGCTTGGACCATACGGCTATTTTTACAAGTGTTTATTAGGTAAAAACATACACAGCATAATTTTAAACGTAAGTTATCCGCAAAAGTAAAAACGGGCACTAGTTCGGCATGAGATCAGGACTCGTGCTGTATGTTGCTGCTGATGTTGCAGAAAGCACATGCTGCAAGCAAGTAAAGCTATTAAGATAGACAAAAAATTGTATTTATTCTTTACGATTGCTGGTAAAACCTTAACAATAACGTTTTTCAGCGATACGCCAAAGACAATCGCATGGAATTGGCAGTTGCCATTTTTTTGCTGCACGGTACGTAGCTTGATGTGTACTAATCTGCAAGATTGGACGTTTCTTTTGTTCGTCTCGAGCTAGTGACGTAGTCACTTTTAGCAAGTGCTGCACCATTACTTGGAAAAGAAACGCACGGATAACGAAAGACCAAATATTTAGTAAAAAGCGGCTAAGGAAGTGTGAGAGATTACGAGTCACCCTCAGCAGCTGTGAAATATATTCTGGTCAATATCTCTCACCCTGAAATGAACGGAGATTCTCCTATTCGATTTTATCAAGGACCACGCTAGTAGTCTGCCCGCCAAGTTCAATTGTCACACTGCATTGTAAGAAACTCATTGTTGTGGCATTGTCACTAGCTTTGGTACTCTAACAGAAACCAGAGATGAGCGTATTTCACGATAATGAGGATAAATAGCTTTGCGGCGATACAACTTGAAAATTGTTGAAAATGGCCATAGCAGTCTTTGTGCCCTGACAAGCAATAGTTGTATTTGAAACAACTTTATAAACTGTTTCAGTGTGATAAAAGTGCGTGAAGATCGTTTATTTCAGGTGACTCAGTAATGACTACTATAAACTGACTACTATAATGTACACTGACTAATTCCGCCCATATAAAATAATGTACGTGGCAGATACGAACGAAATTTGTTATTCAACCCCCTTTTAACTCCAATATGTGCGTTTTATGGTTTGACGTTTAGGGAGGCATTAACTAAACAGATGCTAATCATTTGTAATTATATTTGTCTGTATGTTGGGAAAACACCACCTGTGACCAAAATAATCATCTCTGTTTATTTATTTATTTATTGACGCTTAAGCTGAGCTGAAGCCTTTATTAGTTAACGAGTAACAATGCAAACTGCTTATCACAAATAATCGGCGACACAATCTTTGTCGATCTTTGATATAATAGTCGGTGGAATTAGCTTGGCAACTAACGTAACAACTTGGTGGCAGCCGTTTTTGTTCTGATACCACTACTTTTGATTGGCTGAAACTTGGCGGGTTCTTTCACCCGTGTGGGTTTTGTTTCAGATCTTGTATTCTCACAGGACCAACTCTAATGCGCTCTGGTTTTACGAATTTTGTTTTTTATTTTTTTATTTTAAATTATCTTATTTGATAATTCACTGTGATTATCATTTGTCACGTCCCAAGAATACAACCTCAATATAAACAAGGCGTAACAAATGGCCGTTCTCACGATGTCCGTCCACTTGCATGAGCGCTTCCCAAACAAAACCTCGAACGCTATAGCCATGGCTTACGAAACAGATACGGCTTTGCTATGGATGTCAATAGGTTATCAAAAAAATATTTAAATCAGTTTTCGACAACGGAACACGATTGTACTATAAAAAAACGACGTGCAGAACGAAAAACGTTGTAATTCATTTTTCAAAAAAACTAAAGAAATTACAAATCTCGGAGCGTGACCGTAGCGGTTACGCATCCGTAGCCATAGTAACGGGAGATTCCCACCGTAGGAAAGAAAGCCTTCCTTCTCATTTTGTGGACCAGAACATCTCGCCCACGCATCCTCGTAACTATTTAAGGCGGATCACTTCTACGTGTGTCCTTGAACCTGAAAAAGAAAGATTGTAGTTTTTGTACGTTTGTGGCTTCAGTTTACGTGTGAACTATGCCCATTCTGGAATGCTGTACAGTCTGACCGATTTACCGTAGTCCCTTCAGAAATTTTAAAAGTATCAAGGCCGCTAAAAGTTACTTAAGTGGTTTTCAAGAGCGCACGCATGGCTTTTTTATTTGTGCATGGAACGTTTTTTAAAGCCATAGTCTAAAAAATATTATTTCCAATCAGGCATCAACGCTTTCAGTATGGACTTCATGGGGCCGATGACCACATCAGACCGAGCTGCACCTCATGATCGCGTTGAAACGTATCTAAGGTCCGTTAAAAGACGTGTCACAACTAAGAAACTTGGACCTAAAGACAGACTTATCCACCGTCCAACATTTTCATTAGTAAATAAGTAAATTTATTTGCTGAAAAAAATCAAATGAAAAGTAAAAAACAAAAAAACAAAAAACACCGTGCTCCGCATCAATTTTTTTTTATTACCACTCCTGATCGAAACATGATTAATTTTTAGCGGCCTGAGACGATGTCGAACATGTTTTATTTTGCACATCTGTTACCCTTGGGTGTTGTTTTTGTAGTAAAGCTAAGTTTAGAGATTGCTTCTTTTAAAGTGCCTTCTGTGACGAGGTTGGTGAAGAAATATTGCCTTCCTTGAAACATTTTCTGGATAAACGAACGTGTTGCTATTTACTTGAAGAGCTGTGTGCAGTTGAGACGAATAATAGCTTTGTGGAAAAAATACGGAAATTTATTTACGTGTACGTGTAAGCTATTTTTCGGGTGATTACTGGAATTAAGTTAGTGAATCACTAAGCTTTTTGTCGGTTGGCGCTATTTGGAAGCAGATGGCGGGACTCTCCGTGCAAATATTCACCGATGCGATTTGCTTGGCCAATTCCCGAACAGATCTGGAAGAAATGAAATGGGCCACTTGTGGCAGCCATTTTGTCTAACCCCGCCCCTTAATATTGTTGTAGGTCGGACCTGATAGTTTACTGGTAATGACCGAACTTAAGGTTAGCGACCAAACTGAAAAGGCTATATAACCAAATGTTTTGGGTGTAAAGACTACAGATTTAGCTTGAAATAATGTAAAATAAAACAATAAAACAATAAATGCAGAAAAATTAAATAAAAAATAATATTAGAACAAATAAACGATAAAAAAATTCTTTCTTGTGATTTTGCTGCAAGTAAAATTTTAAAGACAACTACACTTCAGTGTCGTTAAGAATATGACAAAGCTAGCGAATGAATGAATGAATGGTTTATTCTGGGGCCTCGGCCCAAAGCCACACGCCCACCTACAGAATAGTACAGCATTAGGCTACAGAATCAACTAAAACACAAAAAACAGATACGCACAAAAAGCGTAATACCAGTCGCCGGAAGGAATCCAGACGCCAGAGGAGGAGCAGGAGCCTGTCACACACGCTGGCCCGACTTCAGAACTAAGAGGCAACAGCCCGTAGCTTCACAAAGCTAGCGCGTAATGGCTGAACAATAGGGCTTTGAACAAATAAATAATTTTGTCCAGAAATTTATTTCATTCAATTTCATTGTTGGAGCGTAGCTCCGCTATGAAGACACTCCAATGTAACCTTAGACCGTGCATCACGCAAAAACCACAAGGACTATTCAAACCAAACTTTGTATGCAGTAGCACGGGAGCCCGGACAAGGTTTATCAAAAAAAAAATCCGGAATTGGACATGGGGTTGAGGAACCATCAGGGTGACAAAATGGACCAATAGCAAGAGCCAAAATCAAACAACAACGAGACGCGAAGCCGTTTCTCATTGTTCAAGGCATTCGATTGTTAAAAGGTTGATGGTTGATGATAAACAGGCGGCGTTAGGCGGTAATAAACCAAATTCTAGATATTTTCACTTTTCGTCGACCGATTTGGACGTTTGAATACACCATTTTCACAGATTTTTCACCACCTTTCGAATGGCTCAAACCCCAATCAGCAGTCTCTTATTGTTTAGAAATTACAAGGCAAATCCGATCCGATCCGATTGGCAGCCAAACAGCAAAGAAAGCGGAGCCCCCTCCATTATGTCGACATTGGAACTGATGACGGCCCTAGTTTTACAATTCCATTGAGCAAGAAACTATACAATCTAAAACTTGACCGTAGGGCGGAATGGTTTTGCTTTCAAGTGGTTCAAATGTGTGTTGCATCGTTCTGCATCTCCTCCAGCACATCAACGTGGTTAGCTAATCTTCTCAAGACATGACCGACATTCACCTTTTTTCCTACGAGTTTTCGAAAATGCTGTGAAGCCCTAATTAGCATAAAAGCGCTTGGCGTCACGTGCAGACCTTGCTCGAATTTCGTGGACGTGCTAAATTTAATAATTATTATTAAAGACCGTTTTAGAGTCCATATTGATCGTGCAATAACCGACATGGAATATTGATGGTGTTTGCTCATTCAGTTCACAGCCAGTTAAAATGGGCTTAATGTGGTTGAAGGTGAGAGAGAAGTCGATGTGAAATTTCTATTAGCCCTTCTTTTAATTTGGTACTTACAAATTCTAGTCTTCATCCACACAGTTGTGTTTTGTAGCATCCGAGGAGGCACAAATCTATATATTCCGAACTATTGTTGCAAACATGGGTAGGGGGTGACTGCGGCCTTGCAGTGCTGGAAACACCGGTTCTCGTCAGATCCCCGAAGTTAAGCAGCATTGAGCTGGATTGATACTTGGGTGGGTGACCGCCTGGGAATCTGGCTGTTGCAGACATAGGGCCTTAGGGCTTGGGGCAGATGACCAGGAGTGGTTAACGCTCGTTAAACCCTTTAACCCTTTTTTTTAGGGGGTGTCTTCTACTTGAAACTTCTACTGGTGTTTTGTACTTGAAACGTTAACAAGTAAAAAATCAACAATACATTAAAACAATGTTGTTGCATTAGCAGAGAATAAGTGCTCGTGGTGTTAATTTACACTAATGTAATGGAGTAAAAAGCACGGTAACAGATTATATGAAGGCAAACCAAGCAGTGATACATAAAAGTGCGACTTGGTTTCCCAACGGAGCAGTTGGGTCGTTGATTTTCGGCTGCCATTTCTGCCTCTTTTGAGGGGAAAAATTGGTGGTTTTTATTCGTTTTAAATGACTGTTTTATGCTTTTAATGTAGGATGACTTAGTGGCTTTTGCCACGCTTTAATTTTATTGCTAACCTGATGATGAAAATTGAAAATTTTCGAAACGTTGTTTGTATTTTTATGTAGCATTGCTTGCTTTGCCTTCATATAATAAGTTAATCTACACTAACAACAGTGTAATTACGATTTAATATGGCATCAACTTCACTTTATTTAATTACTTGAGTCTAGGGACCTACCAGTCATGCGCTCAACTCTAAGACTTAAATCTACGCCTTAACCAAAACCAAATTTACTCTAGTCAAACCTCCTAGTTAACCTACAAAACATCACCACCTGGCGCAGCGAAACACTCCGATTGCAACAATCTGGTATGGTAGCAAGTAATAGTTATTGTACAACTCTTTCATTGTTGGACCATTATTGCAGTAGTGGATTTATATCATTAAGACACACAGCTGCAACAATGAAACCGTTGTCTTACCACTAGTAAAAAAACAAAGGTCTTTGGTTCTTACTAACTTAAGTTAATCTAGCCTACCACCGCAACGCTTATGTGTCAGTCGTTTTTTGATGCAAGACGCACCTGATACTTATTTTCCCTTATAAAAATACAAATTATAATTCTATTTCAGGCAAAGTGGATGTATACTTAAGGATCGACACTTAATCGAAATCAACACGAAGAGAAATTCATGCTTCATTAGAAACGTCATTACCAACACTGGGCTACAGCCTGCTACAACGCTTTTCGTCATGTGTCGCGCAGAGAAGCCTAATTGCCACGAAGGCGGTGCTTTGCTGTAATAACGCTACTTAACTGTTAAACCGATCTCAATTTAAAAAAAAAGGGGGGGTTGGGGAGGAAATACAGTACCGTTAATAATGCTAAGGGTATCTCGGGGCGGAGAGAGAAAATTTCGCTAGGAAATACCTTAGGATCTTGGATACGCCACAACCGACATCAGCACTTTAATTTAAAGTGGTTTTATTCGAACACCAGAATTTTGTTTATAGTAGAACGTCAATCGCTGTTGCATTTCGCTTAGGCTTAATGTTTCTCCTGCTAACTCTCCCTAGCGCTTGATCCTATCAAGGATTACTTCATCGTGGCACCATCAGTTTTACACAAAAAAATTTTAGTCTGGTTTCCATAGCTTTTTAGCCCACATGATGCCTTTTAGCCCACGTGATGCCATCTGGGTTTTCATCTATAAAAGTGTTTAATTGGCTACAAGGCGTGTGTTTTTCAGTCTTCTGTGCAGCCGAAACGTCTTCTGTGTTGCCGTAGCAACAACTTTGTCCGTCCGTCGTCTCCTTTTTCAACTCCCGAACGGTACCAGATAGAGACAAACGGTTTTCACCATAAGAGTCAGCGTCCAAAAATTAGTTTAAAAATGCAGCAAATTAAAACACCGTTGCTTTCTTATCGCTAATAGGCTTGCTCGGTGCAACTCAATGAAATACTAACATTTGATCGTCGCATTTAATCACTGCAGCAAGACACGCAACCGTAACAACAAAAGGATTTCGTTAACGACGCACATTATCTTCATTCAAAATAGCCTCGACACCGTGTTGCATGGATGAAATAGGCCTACTCTCGAACCCAACACTCCGTCAGCTGCTACTTACGAAATTAAAACGGCAGGTAAAAAAATTAGTCCTTAAAGCTGACTAAAATATAAAACTAGGCCTAAAACTAAAAGCTAACTCGATTTTAACCAGCAATTGTGAGGTTACTACTTTTAGATTATATAATAGCGCTCGCTGTGGCAGTCTTGGTGCGCGACTCAACATTTTCGTTGACAAATTGGCGGAAGTGTACAGAAGACCGGCTGCGACTATGTAGTCGCTCCAGCCGCTTGTTTTGTGTTAACAATTTAAACTAAGAGAAGATATAAAAGTGCATTAAGACAATATAAACAAACATCCGTCCGGGGACAGCATTGAAGACCATTGTGGGACCATAAACACGAAAAAATGTCACGTGTCATCGTGTAGACGGGAATCGAACCCGGGGTCTTCCTATTAAATGTCGACTGCTTCATCCGGTAAGCTGTCATGACCCCATCCGGTGTTTGGCTCTCTTGGTCGTCAGTAGCCTACTTACGACTGACGTTAAACCGTATAAGGTTAAATAAAGAAGAAATCACAAGGTAAAGGGTAAACGAAGCAAGCAGTTTTTAATGCAGACTGCTTGCTTCGCTTATAAGGTTAGTTTACGGCTATCTGGATAGGGCTGAATCTTATTCCGCTTCTGTTCATATTCCGCCGCGGGGCCACTTAGCTTGTGTTTTGCGTGCGACTTGATTGATGAAACGGTCCCACATTTCCTTTTCTTTGCCTCTTGTTCTCCCTTGCTTCTGCGGGGGCGTCGTAATGAACAGGTAATTTTTGTTTGGCCAGATAGCTTGCTGAGCGTCAGCCCTTCCCTTGTGGCTCGGCTTATTATTTGAATTTTACTTTGATTTACTTAGGCTACGGACATTTAGGCGACGGACACTTTGGCGAGGAAAAAAAAACAATTTTTCCAACGGCTGGACACTGGCGACAAATTTCAGAAACATAGGTGACATTAAACGTGTATTTTAGTAGCTGCTGGGCACTGGATATTGAGTTGATAGGCATAAAGAATGGTATTGATACATTGAAACCGAGTTTGCCGATTTTTAGTGTATTTAAAAAAAATCTTTATCAGTTTTTCATCCTATTTCGCCCACTAGTTGCGCCTAAGTGTCCGTACGATCAACCCATTGACCCTGCGGGTTGAATCGATAAATAATGTGTGTAAAATCTGTAAATACCACGAAAACTGCAGGGAAGTAATCCAAGGACAAGCCATCCGTTATTTATGATAGAAGCTGTGGTGAATTTGGAAGATGATGCTCCGAGATTTTCGAGAAAGAAAGACTCGTGCAAAAGGAGAATTCGGAGAAATCGAGGATCCATATTTCCGTCCGAACCTTAGAATCTCCAAGAACTGATAATAGAACGCAGGTTGAATTTTTTGCTTACAGTTAAAAACTGGTCAATGGGTAATGACTGTTTCACCAGAACCAAAAAACTTTTACGTGTAAAGTATACAAATTTAAAGATAAGCTATCATGTTCAAGTTTCGATTTTAAAGCGTAAGCTTTTATCCTCTACAAGGTTTAATTTTAAGTGTAAAGTATAAAATTTTATTTTGCCCGTCACCTAAGTGTCCAATGCTAAAGTACAAACGACCATCGCCTAAATGTCCGTATACCGGTTACTTCGTAGGTCGTAGAGTATGCCTGTCGCACAAGTTGCGTAGCATAGTTCAGGATGTGTAGCATGTAGGTGAGTCACTGGGGCCGGTAGCCTTGTAGCTCGGGCATCAGTAATCAATCCAAATACCTCGGATGCTGCGTGTACCGAACAAGCAGATTCACAATTTAAGGCGTAGCCAGCTGTGATACTTCCGCTTTGAGACGATGGGATGGCAGTCGCCATTAAGACTGAACATGGTGTACAAATTCAGTCGCAATAACTAAAAAGTGTTGGAGAAACTTAAGTCCGTCGAGTAGGGTAAAACACGCATAGCTACACTTAAACTGTGATACTGTTTGCAAAATTTATCCCAGCACAGGCCAAAGTTTGAACCAATTTTCCAATATGCTGTTCGACTTCATAAATTGATGTTTGCATCGTTTTTTTTTCTTCCGCTAGCAATGTATGTAAACAGAATAATTTTATTTTTTAAAACTCCGTTTTGTGCCAATCCTCTAGTCACGTGCTTCCTTGCAGCACACTGATTGGCTGTTCGTGCTACTTTGGCGGAATTGGTGAATATGACGTCACACTACGGTGCCAATCAGTACATTTTTACAAACACAATACTACCGGAAGTCAGGAATGAACCATCTTCTCTAGTCGCTCCATCTTTGGGTACATGCACCGACGAGAAAGTGATTGATTGATTGATTTGTTTATTAGAGGCCTTGGCCCGTAGCCACGCGCCCCATTACAACAACTAACCACTATAAACAAACCGTTACAAACTTACAATCTTACAAACCCACAATCTAGAACACAGTAGAACCGCACTACAGCATTACAGAGAGTGACACTTGTTCATCATGGCGTCACAAGATTAGGGAGGAAGGAAGGAGACAGCTTAATGTCACTTGTGAACACTTAAAGCCTCATACCCGTCGCTCGCACATACCGCACTATCGCCTTAAGTCTGCCTAGAGCAGTCCACCCCTCAGAAGTCGAGAGGAGACGAGACACCAACGGATTTGCCTGCAGGACTGGACCGAGGGCATCCATCTGTTGGCTGAAGGCGGAGCACACGAGTAGAAAGTGTTCACATGTGAGCTCCACCAGACAGACAGGGCACATGGGGGAGTCCACCCACCCTAAAAGGTACTGGTGAGATCGTAAAAGGGAATGCCCCGTGCGCAGTCGCGACAAGATCGCCGCGTCAAGTCGTACAAAGGAATCCAAAATAGAGTACCGGCTGCAAACAGGTTGCAGACCATACAAGTTACGCCCAGTAGAAGCAGCACACCACTCATCAGACCACTGTTCAAAGAACCAGGCCGCAATCATTGGCCACCTTGACTTCGGGGACAAAACAAGACCAAGGATGCTCCCCTCTGAGTGTGTAACCTGTTTTGCCAGGCCATCCGCCTGTTCATTACCAGCAAGACCTGTGTGGCCGCGAACCCACTGCAGAGTTACCACACCACGTTGGAGGGCCGCCCAGAGTTTCTTGCAAATTGTAAGAACCAGAGGGTCGACAAGGTCTTTCACTACCAGAGCTCGTCACAGAATAGCAATCGCCGACATGGAATCTGAGTAAACCGATGCCACAGGAAGCGCTAGATCAAGAATCTCATCCAACGCAACAGAGAGCGCACACAATTCGCACTCTGTGCTCGACGTAACTGAGACTAGCTTAAAACTTCGGAAGACCTTTAAGGCCGGGACAGAAACACCTACCCCACCTTCCCAGGTCCTCCGGTCAAAGGAAGCATCACAGAACACCTTGCAAGACAGGGCACTATCCTCTCTTTGCACAGATGGTGTGACCAGAGCAGCTAACACTGCTGAACACCAAGCCCACGGACAGAAGGGGCGGACAACAGTAACATTCTGGAGAGAGCACAGTGACATACTCAACAAGATGGTTGCACCTAGTCCTAAGGACCCAAGTGCTGACCGAGCAACAGGGGCCAAACCACAATAGTCCCCAATGACTCTTCCTACTGGATCTCCGCTGCCTATGCTAATGTTCCGCACACAGAGAACCACAAGCAACTCTCTGGCTCTGTAATGCAGTGGCTGTTCACAACATTCCACCCATAGTGCATGCACAGGTGTGGACACAAGACAGCCTGAGACTAACCTGAGGCAATCATTCACAGCACATTGCAGAGAACGTATATGACACTGGTAGGGGGACAGGAAAGGCAGATGGTAGTCCAACAATGACCGAATGAACGATCTATAGACTGCCAACAACGAGCCCCTGGTCACACCATCTATTCTCACTAGCTGTTTCAGAACAGCCGTCCGTGCACGAACTCTATCCTTCAGCCAATTGGTGTGAAGTACCCACTCCAAGCGATCGTCAAGCCTCACACCAAGATATTTGACAACGTGCGACTGAGTGACCATAGTTGCACCAACACGAAATGGGTCGCCTCCCGCTTAACAGACCGAGAGAAGACCACAAGCTCTGTCTTGGCTGGAGCAAGATACAAGCCTCTCTGTGAAAGCCGCGAAGAGACATCATCCATCGCATCTTGCGCACACTGACAGCAGGAGGTGACATCATCTCCCGCAAACAAAGCAATGTCATCGGCATAGCAGACAACATTTGAGGAATAACCCATCTCTACCAGCACATCATTAATTGCCACAGCAAATAGGGTTGGGCTCAAGCAACTTCCTTGTGGAAGACCTCGACTGACCTCGACTGGACCTCGAGAAAGTGGTAACGTATTGCAACAAACAAACCGTCGCGCTTCAAGTCACTAAGATTTAGCAACAATGATGTGGGAATGCATCCTCTCCTACCCTGCTGCCATTGTTGGTGTTAGCGGCAGACAGTTTTTCGCGGCAATCTAGTGCTATGCACTTACCGATTCATAGCGATAGACTGTTTTTGTTTTGTTTATCCGTTAATTTTCACTTGGTTTCAATTTTCTTTCGGTATGACTTAGTTTGGCTTCATTTGCTGGTTATCGGCCCGCTCCAGTTTGTGGCCGTAACTGCTAAACCACACGAATTAAAACCCACATTCCGGGAACATCATGGCCGACCCACATTTACTGATACTAAGAGGTTTCTCCAGCCAAATGACAATAATTTCGGGGCAAAGGAAAAACTCTGGTTTTCCCACCGATGCAAAGACCACACTCACCAGATGAAGGTGATTCCGGCTCAATTGCTGTTAAAACCATCTCAGCCTAAGGGAAAAGGTAAGCTCTAACGACGAGAAAATGGTTAACGCGATGCTTAGCTTCCGAGTGAATGAATCCGTCGTTTTAGGCGAACTGCCGTAAGGGCTCGTTTATGCAACGAGACCTTCTCGCTCGCCGAAAGCTATTTTCTAGGCAACCGTTATTTATTTACGATTAATTTCCCGTTTCTATTAAATGATTGTGGTAATAGACAACAAATTAAATGTATTATAAATAACAACACGGACAAAGAACAAAGTGCAACAGTCATCTTAAACATTGCTACAACATTGTTGCCATTTCATGCCATTTCCAAAATTTGCTATTCTCGCTGAAAAAAACAGCTTCTAGCAGTGATCAAACGACGGTGGAATAAATAGCTACTCGCAGCGAGAATTCAAAATCCAACATGGCGTCCATTTCGGAGTTATCGATTCGAAGACAAACCTTCGAATGCCGGTATTCAGGAATCTGTCCGTCGTCGTGTACTGCAGTAAAAATTGTTTTCTTGTTGTCATAAAACGATGCTGTCATGTTGCAAGCATCGTACGTCGTGTCGCGAGGCACGAGGAGAAAATTTGCGTCCGCGTTGTTGCCATGGTTACTACGTATAAGCAACTTGAAAGCCGCATTCTCCAACAACGGCGAGAAGTAGCCAGCAAATTTAGTATTGACCAAGTAAAAGCTAGGAAGCGAGAAAATTGTCCTTGCGTGAACGCGCCCTATTGTGGTTTGAAGTTGGTGACGGACCCTGTGGCTGATTCATTGTTAAATTAAAGTCCGATATTTTGGTGGCAATCCTAAATTTACAGTTAACTCGAAACGACGGTTTGGACTTACAATTTCGCAAAATTCTTTTTCGTAGAAATCCATCATTGCAACACAAATTTTGAGGTATGCGTTCTGCGAGCCTGGGCTCTGCCAAATTGGAATTCCAAACTCTCAGAAAACGCACGTCGTAGCACCAGTCCCGTCGTAATTTCAACAAACCGATACTACAGCATTTTATACTTTGTATCTTTCGAATACAAAAATAAATAAATATAAAATACAAATTTTTTAGAGTAGTTTATTTTTCCGTTGGTCAAAATACGCAATATGAGAATATATATGTCTGAGTCTGTAGACTGCATGGTTGCACTGGTTTTTGTAATTTATAAAGAATTTCTGTTACATGTTTAGAGAATTAAATTTTTCCGGTGACAAAATCGAACTAATGCCAATGTTATCTAACTTCAGAATGGCCGTGTAACTCATTACCTTCACCCCAACCCCGTCCTCCCCCATAAAAAAACTTTGCGAAATTAAAAAAACATATTTTCCAAGATTTGCCCATTCTACACGTATTTCGGCTAGAACGTTAAAAATCACGCAATGTGAGAATATTTACAGGAGTATGAGATTGAGCTTAGATTAGAAAGTTTTGTGTGAAATTCTGCAGACTGCAAAAGTTTTTGCATATTGTAAAAGAATTTCTATGATTAATGAGATTTTTGTCCCTTTTAAGTTCTGCGTGTTTCGAATGCCAATTTGGCAGAATGCAAGCTCGCAGAACGCATTCCTCAAAATTTGGTTCTGCAACTATGGCCTTTATTTTTGCGAAAATGGCTTCCACGAAATTGGAGTGGCTTCCACGAAAGGGTGGATTAAAGTATTGATGAAAACTACCTTCTTAACTTTTGTTAAAACCCTCTGAGCCAACGGGGAAGTGTAAGCGAATGGCAATTGATAAGAGAAAACGGTGTAGAAATAGTCTGTAAAATCAGTGAATTCAATTGCTGTTTTCAGGAAACATGTCTTGACTTAGGACAACGTCTTAAGTCGGATGACCTGTTTGTTACAGTTTGTGACTGATAGTTAGGTTAATCGTTAACTCGTGGTTAATTAAAGACATGATAGAAATAAAGATAAAAATTGTAGCCCACCTTGCAGAATGTTATGTTCTCAATATTTCGTATTTCTCCAGAAGTCCTCATCAGGAGGGTTTAAACATGACGATGATACATTAAAGCAATCCAAGAAGATACTTGTATCTTTAACGGTTTAAAGCAGTGCTTCAGTTATCCTTTTCCAAGGTGGGGAGGGGGGGGGGGGGCATGTGTAGTGGCAACATGTTGGGGCCCCACCACCGCTACAACTAATTTCATAACCAAGGTTTTTTCCTCCAGACTAAATAATTCTGAGATCGAGTTTGATATATTGCAACCTTTTCAGACTCTAATGACTTTTTTTTTTAATTTCCATGGGGTATAGTCGTGGAAATCGAGCCTTCATTCACTTGGATTGGAGACAAGGACTCCTGGGTGCTTGCTCGCTTAACTCGGCGTTCTCGGGTATGCTTTACAAACCTCGTGGTGTGCCTGGAAACTTACATTGTACCCCGTCTTGTAGATGTCCAATGTGTACAATGTATTAATTGTCCGCTGGGTCTTAAGACGTGGTGGGCCAAGATAAACAATGTACGATGATTTTTTCATAACAATACATTTATCTTATATGCGTTTCTGTTTTTTTTTTCTACCCGCAATATCGCCGATAATTCACCATGTAATTTATTCACCATGATAATTCACTATGCAATTTTCGCTCTCGTTCCCCTAAGTTGCTTTTACCGGTAGGTATTGCGACATGGTATTCGAGTCTAGTTTAAGTAAAGACTGTTTCTCTCAACCACGCATTACGTTCCCATGCTGCTAAAAGCAACTCGTGTAAGGGTTCGGCTCGGTTTTTTCCAGTCTAAAATGCAACTCGTACTGGAGGAAATTACCAAGAGGCCTATTAACCTACCTCTCGTCGTATTACTTCTGGTAATTAGTTTCGGCCGCTGCTTTTTGATTTTGGGCCCCATGTCACCTTTCTTGGTACAAGTACCTTGTGGTCATCGTGGCTGAGCGGTGAGAGAGCTCAACCTGGTTGCTGGAGGTTTGCGGATCTGGTAGAACCTCTGGAATGGAGACCTTGGCAAAGTCCCCGCCAGGGCTTCATGGCTTCGGCTGGGTAAGCGTCAAATTTGCCGCCAGGGCTCCCGGCTAGGGTAGCGTGAGAGGCTACCATGCTCTTTCAGCTGCTATGGGAATTATTCTGGCAATTCTGGACAAATTTTCGGCCCCTACGATGATCGGAGGTTCAAATCCCTGGGTTGGCTCCTCCCTTTACTAGATATTTCTTCTTCTCAAAAAGTCTGCTAATGTTCAAAATTGAGCCGGTTCAGCCACGCGAGCATTAATTGCTTCGGCTGACTTAAGGCTCAAATAATTTAATTAGCCCAAAATAAATAAAATCATCCACCCACCTCTTCTTATTTACGCACTCTTTAAAAGGTCACATTTTGATGGCTATATTCAGAATTGCTACCGATTTTCTTCATTAATTTTGAATTTGATGGTGTGTGAAAATGGCTTTTAGAATTCAGTAGACCGGTTCAGAACATGTCAAATATTTATCCAGTTGTAATTCAATACATATCCGTATACATTTAACTATACTTATTTTAATTTTTAATTTTTCTGTTTTCAGTGTGCCAGTTCTACCTGTCGGGTGACAATAAGTTATTCGAGAAGGTTCCCGAAAGCCTCGAAGTCGGGGCCGAAATTGCCAAAGTGCGCGTCCACCCACGCAAATTCTTCGCTATCGAGGCGACAGACAACCCCGAAGACATCGAATATGTCAAATTCACGGATGTCGACGACACGCAAGTCGCCATCTTGGTTGCCAAGTCCCTGGAAGACCTAGTCGATCAGGTAAGAACTTGTACTCGATAATCAGAGCTGTTTAAACCATGCGCAATGGCTGTTTGCCCTGACGTCACCGTGAGTTAGCCAATGACGAACGAGAACAACGGCTGTTTGGCCGTCTGATTGGACTAGCCTAGTCAGGTGATATGCACGTCACAGCAAACAGCCATGGCGCGTGGTATAAATGACCGCTAGACCATAAGAACAAATGTTTGAAGTTGCTAGTTTAAAGTCTTTCCAGTAAAAAAAATGGGGAGTGTGGGCTGCTTACACTTCTCCCGCACGAATATTGCGATAGGAACGAGTTGCTTCCCTACGTCGCCGTAGAGCTGCGAAAATCGTTCCCTTTCCAGCCTATTTCCAGGTGGAATTCTGGCCATGTAAGACTAACCCAACCTACAACCAGTTGGGTAACGATTCAACTTCTGGGATTGACAAAGTAAACGGGCGTCGCGTCCTAAACGGCTCGCACCCACCAGTCACCAAAAAATCAAATATAATAAATAAACAAGGGGAAAAGAGAATAAAAAACAGTAATTGGAGTGACGATCAAGGTGTTTGTGGCTTATGATTGGCTTTACCAGTTTGACGTTATAAATGCATAATAAATCACGCCTAAACCCTTATAAACAATCACACACGTAGTTTTCTACACATGGTAACAAAATCGAGATTAGAATTTTGTACGTATGACATTTCATCAAAACACGAGAATTTTTATGTGGATTTGGTTACATTTGCAAATAAAGAGTTTCACAGTTAACACAAAGTTTGGAATAGTTGACGACTATTTGAGAAATGTGTGACAGAAATGTCTGCTTTGTCCAACGATAGTTCTGCAGGTAAACACGCAAGGCTACAATACTTCATTGTTCCTTCCATTTCGTCATCTTTTCGCTTCAACATTTTCCCCAAACGCGTTCCTCCCTCCAGTCTTTTTTTTTTAATCCACATCTGTTTTCTTCGGCCGGCCATCTTGTTTTCTTCGTCTTCAACGTCATAAATACCGCCCGCATCGTCGGCCATATTGCCTTATCTCCCGGCCAATCTGGAGGCTGTGAAAGCGATCACGTGCTTCGACGGCCGGTGTCGCGCCAAAATGTCTCCTCAGGCTATTGAATTATTGCGCGAGTCGATCGTCGCGCCTTTACGAGCCCAAATAAAGAGCCAAAATCCGAAAACAATGAATTCCTTTTCCAACGTAATAGAGGCACGTGTGTCTGCGATGGCTCCCCTGGCGGCGAAAGAAAGCACTTTCGCTTCCATCTGAAGGCGATGAGCCAAATATTTTTGAAGCTTGACTCGTCTGTCGTCAAGTTTCACTCTCGATAAAAAAAAAAAAACTTTTTCCTTTCCGAGACATGAAGGTGATTAAAAAAAAAGTCCGCTCGTTTACGCAACGACAATTTTCTCGCTCACTAGCTTTTGCTTGGTTAATACTAAATCTGCTGGTTGCTTCTCCCCTTTACCGGATAATGCGGCTTTCGAGTTGTCTACTGGGTGCCACCCCAATAACTTCATCCCCCCATTCCCATTTGATATTTCAAAGTTAAGTCCACCAGCGTTCGCCCCTATGGAGGGCACCACCTGCCCTACCTCATAAATGGGTTGATTCCTTCGAGAACGTACCAACTACACGGTTTCATTAATCTACGACGGGTGTCAAACGTTACTGGGTGACTCCGGACTTTTGGGACACCCGGTGTACGTAGTAAACACGGCAACAATGCGGATGCAGATCTTCTCCTCGTACCTCGTGACACGACGTATGACGCCAGCGGCATGACAGCGTCGATTTATGACAAGAATCACAGCAGTACAAGATGGACAGGTTTCTGAATGCCAGCATTTGATGGTTTGTTTTCGATTCGATAACCCCGAAATAGAAAATAGAAAATTTTGGAAAGAAAGTGAAAATGACAACAATGTTGTATCAATGCTTAAAATTACTTTTGCACTTTGTTCTTTATTCGTATTATTGTTTATAATACATTTAATTTGTTATCTTTTGCCGCATTCGTTAGGTAGAAACGGGAAACTAATCGTAAACAAATAAGGGTTGACTAGCAATTAGCGTTCAGCGACCGAAAAGGTCTTGCTGTATAAACACGCTATAGAGCAGTGACACGACGTAGTATTATTGTATATAACTGTATGCTGGAGCCTTAATGGGTTAACTGCAAGGGACACTGCGGACAGAAACAGAAGGTTGTCATACTGAAGCCGATGATGCTAAGAGTGATTTCTTAGACCTAAAACGCGCTATTTTTGTTGTTGGAGAAAACAACGTTATTTTAAGCCTAAGATGTGCGCTCTTCCGTTGTTTTCCCCTCCATTTTTATGTAGTGCACCTTGTGGTTATGCCCTCCAAGACCCATAATTGGAGCCGATATGGTGCCAATATGGCGGCAAATGTCACTGCTCTATTATCACGGATTCAAAAGCATAGAAATGCATATTTGTTAAGACATGGGAGTAGCCATGTTGTAACGTTTGCTTCGTGTTCAATGTCTTGCTACAAGGCCGATTGGGAGTGAAGCTCGAATTTTGGCTTCTCAGCTTGAGGCCATTCTGATTAGACATCGGCAGAATCTTAGGTGACCAAAGTAACGCTTAAAGAAGTCTTACAGAAGTGCAACATCTTCCCCGCCTCAGGGTCGGTCGGTTCATCGCTGCTAATCGATCGACGGAAGGAATTTGCTTGGACCAATCGGAGCATGAGCGATTTTTCACCTGCCTTTATTATCTAAAATTCTACGCAGCGTAGTTTTTAATCTGTATTACCCATGAATGAAATGGCAACCATGCGACAACTGGCCACGATGGAACGTGAAGTAGTATTAACATAGTCACTTCAGCTTCGGACCAAGAGAATGGAATTGAATCGAAGGTATCAACCAGTAAGCTAAGAGTTTTTTGAAGGCCCAAGCGACAGGAATTAAGTGGAAGGAACCACCATCGTATCATTTGTTTTTTTGCCGCAGGCGGGAGGAAACCGGAGTATCCGGAGGAAACCCTTACGTACAACAGACGGGAAACAACCGGAGAACAACCCACATGTATACACTCCCTTCACCAGAGTAGAAGCTAGAGATGTAGCTGGAACCAAGACATATCAAATCTGATACCCCAGTGCTCGCGGCCACCCATGCACCCTTTATACTACTTCTGCTAATGCAGTATATAAAAAATAGTTTGTCGAAACATACAGTCAGCGTTACGTATATGCCACGTGCAAATACAAGATATAAATTGAGAATGAAAGAAAATACAACTGTCCCGACTGGGGTTCGAACCCAGAACTTCCCGAATATTAGGCTAGACGTTCTACCAACTGCGATTCCTGGGCAGATCCTGGCAGTGGGCTCCCCGGTATCGCAGCACTTCTGAAAAAAAAAAACATATTTTTAGGCAGGGAAGGCCACCTGATTCTTGGCCTTAACACTAGAACTAAGTCTGGCAATAAATTAGACAGCTGTCGGAAAAACTTTTTGAATGGCGCGCTTAATACGAAAAACCGTCCAAGTTGGCCAATTCGTCGCAAAATCCAGCATCGTTGCAGACAATGCTTTGAAAAAAAAACATGGACATCGACGGAAAAAGTTGCTTAACCCTGGAAAACTCGGAAGTGTTCACTCTTACAGACTTCCTATAATTGGCCGGGGAAAAATTGAATTATTCTCAAAATTAATATTTTCTCCAACATCATCCAAGGCGTAAATTAATATTTAACGATTGATATTTCTATCTTTAATCAGCAACCTGTAATGACCGATTAATTTTTTTGTTACAGTTTACTGATATGAGAATTTTTGTTTTCTGTCCGCAAAATGACCACCACGCTCGACTTAAACTGAAAAAGACCACACCACTCTACTCAGTTATTATTTAAATCAAAGCTTTATTCGTCACTGATTGGTCACCGACAAACAAACCACATATCGTTACAGTACATCCAGTTTAAAATAAGTTGTTTATTTGCGTCGATTTATGCCCATATTCGGGAAATGACGTCATCTTTTACGAAACACGAGGCTGCTTCTCGTCAGGATATGTTTAACTTGGTGAAATAGCAGCATAAAAATGAGGTTTAGGCCTACTTAAATAAATACTAACAAAGTAATTACAGATTGGTTGACGAAATGCGATGGGGACTAGTAAAGCTAAGCCAAAATTGAGGAAAACATCGTAAAATCGTAAACATCGATGGGCTAGTATACTCAACATTTTATGTTTAACATTGACTATTAATACTTCGTAAATAAAAGGTAATGTTAAAGAAGACGCGCGGAGTTTATATACGAAGACATCTCTACAGTCGCTAATTCTCTCATCATAACAAACAGTCTTTTTTTCTCATCGGTATTTATTGAAAATTGGCGTTTGTTGCCGTGAAGTTGTTGTAAATTCATTGTTTTCCCGACTGCGTCACCGCCCTTTATGAAGCGCTACCTGTCCGCCATTATTTCTCCAGCCCAATTCGAGCCAAGAGTCACCAGGAGAGAGTAATCGCCAATTCAGTCGATACGATGGTAACTTTTTAATAGATGTGATGCGTTCCAATTTTTTACCAAATTAGGTACCTCGCTCGCGCTGCCGCGCTTGTAACGGTTAAACATATAACATCAGAAACCGCAACCCAAACCTTGTCCGGCCAGAGATAGTTTCCGTTTCTTAATGTCCTGGTCGAAATCAGGTTTTCTTGTTGTCGACTCTACAACAATGGCGGACAAGCGACGCTGTTCCAGCGATGAAAACACATCAGACAAAAAAAAAGAATTTCCACGTTTTATTAACCATTTAAATGTAAAAAAAATTGTAACACAATGAAGGATAAATCCCGATTGTTGTCAAACGGTAAGAATTAACACATTTAGAGATAATGTATTGGTGTATAAGTTCCGCGCGCCATCTTCAACATTTCCAAATAAAATCTGAAGTCCGAATCTAGTAAGAATCGTCTCGTTGAAAGAAAACCACAATTTTCACACCGAATGCCACTCGTGCTTTTTTGAAGTCGATAATGTGTGCGTTTTAGCACTCATCTCCTTTTCGGGAAATTAAATCAGGAGAGCAATTTCGTGCTAAAACACACACAAAAAAAATCGATTTCATTGTAGCACTCGTGGTGTCATGTCGAATTACACTGATGCTGATTGGCTGTTGTTTTTTCCTTTAGCCAATACAGGAGTTACGATAAATACGATTCCTTGGTTGAGGCACGTGTCGAACTACTTTTTTTCAGCAAGACGAAACGATTTTGAAGGTTAGTCGGCGACCAAGATGGCGGAAGGAAAGTTCCAACACGAGGGTGTGGTCAGTCCATTACGACCGATTTCGTGACTGTTTTAATTACAATTTGAAAGGAACAAAGAAAAAAAAAAACAACAATTATTCGCCTCTTGGCGAGAAATTTAAAGTTCATTGTCGTTTCCGACAGGAAAAAATGCCAAAACATAACAGGAACGATTACATGCACGGATGATTTAATCTTAATATTTATCCGCCCGATTATGTTAAATAAAGCACGGAGAGGAAGTTAGTAGAATTATTAAAGAGTATAATAATTGTTTACACACGTCAGAAGAAACTACAGTAAAGAATTAAATGTTTACAACATGTTAGTAGGGTAGCTACAGTAAAAAATTAAAACCAAACGTAAAATTGGGAATTTTCCTGACCACCTGGCTCCGTGCAGAAAGGGTTAACCTGTAAAGAAGGATGGTCTCTCAATTTAAAGATCGGTGGTACGTTTCCCCTGTTCAATTTAAGGCGGCCCCGCCAAGGGGGGGGGGGCCGTACTTTTTTTAGGCCCCGAAAGGGGAGGGGGAGGGGAGATCACACAAAAAAAAAACACTTACCAAACTGGGAAAAAACATAATTTTTGAATTGTCATGGAGGTCACATTATTTTTCGACCTTAAATGGGAAACGGGTCAAGATTTTTCAGGGTTTTGAAGGGGAGTCATCGAAAAATTTGATGGTCGCATTACTATTTTATCCAACCAGCTTCCTCCCCCCCCCCCCTTCCCGGTCGGTAAGCGACTAATAAATGTCATTTGTTGCAGGCGCAGCCGAAAAGTGTCCTCAAGTTCAAGCTGGCTTGCAGGGGGACCAATAGCACTGTAAGTATGAAAAGCGTTAATATCCTTTGTGTTTGTGAGTTAGACATCCGTTTCGTTTTTTACGAATTTACAATTTGCTTTTCACCGTGTGCGTTTTGGCTTATTTGTTGATGCATTAGTGAAAATTCAGTTGCAAGTACAGGCCACTAGGGCTTGTATACAAAACTGTTTTTGGTGACTGCTCCACTATGACTTTGCTGAATATAATCTGCGCAGTATTATTGCCATAGCCAAACAAAGGGGAGACGAGTTATATGGCCGTTCATTTCTTTTGTGTGAAACGATCACAAAACTGAATTTTAGAGCAGTTTCACCTGAAAAAAAAAAAAAAATCTCGTAGCTAAATTTATAATTTAACAAAACGCAAATACGTAAAAAAATTAATATATGTTTTTTTTTCGCAACGCATTGTCGAACATTATATTACCACGCGTTGCTTTTAGCTATAGCGTTTTTTCGTTAGTTTTATTCGTATTTACTTTAAAGTAGCCTTATCGCCGATTGAAATTCGTATGAAAATACCGTGGCGCCATCTAGCGGCAGTCATATTATTTCACCCAATAACTAAGGAGGTCGTGACTTGTTTGTTTCGTTAAAAGAAATGACGTTGTGCATTCCTTCGCTTGACGCAAGCAAGTGCTAAATAACGCTAGATGTTGCCAGATTCTGCAAACTTTCAGTCGGTGATAGTGTCACTTTAAGGCTTCATGTTCCTTCATCTTAAAAAAAGCTTTTTAAACTATTGTAGAAAAAAAAACATGGCCCGGTCAGTATGGCTGAGCGGTAGGACTCCGGCTTTTGGTTTCTATAAGATCGTGGGTTCGATTCCCCATCAGGCAGTCTTGACATTTAAGTCCAAAAGGCAACGTAAATAGGTTTGCATCCGTATTTATTTTGCAGTTAGATGCTTTATTATTAACATTTTAAATCAAGATGCTCTTCAATAAATATAAACAATGTAAGTATGGCACGTTCTTTGTTAGCTTAACCAGTGACGGCTGACGTGGTATTTTGCTTGTAGCAAGCGGTCAATGCCCACATTTTTAGGATGGGATGCACTCAGAGGCTGCACATAACGAAACAGAAACTAAATGGGGAGCAAACGACATCCTGTTAAAATTTATATGAAACGTGGCTAATAGGCCTACTTGAACAAAAAAAGACTAAAATGTGAAAGAGGCCAGCAAAGGGCTTCACACCGAAAGGCAAAAGGTCCAAACTTAGCCGAGTGAGTATTGCACCCTTATTTCTAAAGGGGCACACCTCTTTGTTGGCTTTTCTGTACGACTCAGTTTTGCGACATTAGTTCAAAAATATGTAAATGTTGCCAACACGGTAGTTTTCTTGTTTTTTCTTTCGAGCGAGATGATTTTGTGACATGAACTCTGACTTATGTCAATGTTGCAAACGCTAGTCTCATCGGGTCGCACGACATACCGGAAGGATTTATGTCCCTTTAAGTAGCGTTAACAAGTATGGCAAAAATAAAATATACAAATCATTGTTAATAATTCACAGGTAAAATTGGAAATAAGTCCTCAGCGATAATCATTCACAAGACATTAACGTAGTACAGCAAGCCATCCTTTATGCACTTACGTTTCATTCAAGTGACGTGGCCGGAATTTGTACTGGCGAACCAGTCCGCGCATCGGGTAGGAGGGAAAGCATTGTGGTAAAGCTTTTCAGGACAACATGCTTGAGCCTTATTTATTTCTGAAAGCATGTACATGAACATGGATGGTAGACTATAATAGTGATCATCAGAAAAGGAGGATCATTAGCCATGGGGGTAGGGTGATTTGAGTCACATGATGCGCTGATTGAGTGAGCGAAGCGAACGAATATCAGCGTTTGTTAGCCAGTGTGAAGAATTTGAAGAAACTTATTTCGGACGAACATGGACATACACATGCGCTACCACGCCTAACCAGTGTGGAAAACCGTGCATTCCATACCACACGGGCTTCAGCTAATTTAAAATAATTTCTATTCGGTCCGCTTCCGATAGGCTCAAAACCTGTTTCCTAGTATAACTGAACATTTCAAATTCTTTAATATTTTATGAATTAGAGTAGGCTGGAGTTTATAAATACATGTTTTGTGTTTAGATTTTAATGGCCTATGGTTGTATTATGCGCAAGTAAATTACCTTTAGGATTGCAGCGTCAAGAATGTCACATTTGAGTGCTTTCCCAAGAAACCGTTCAAGCGCATCTGTTGAACACACAAAGCATAATAACGAAGCTTGTTGTTTTATTCGATTTAAGTGCAGAGGCACGGAGAGTAATCATACGATCTCGTAGTCATGATCACCGATGCCGGCCGTTCAATTATTATGAACCAACGAAAGTGTGCCGTAGCCTCGGGCGCCACAATTTATGAGAGAGAGAAAGTTCATTGACCCACCGTTATTGGCGCTGCTTCCCTACCTACTTGCCGACGATACTGCGTGGGTGACTGGAAATTGGGAACGAACCGTGGAGACTTATTTTATATAAACGCATAAAAAATATTGAGGTTATCTAGTTATTACGGCAGAAATTTCTTCAAATTCAGTTAGGTTCTATTGGTTGATCCGATGGCTTGGGAGTTCATGAAAATAAATAAAAATAAGTGGGTCGAATTGCGACGAATCCAACTGTAATTGGGTGGAGAAATTGAGGAAAGTGAATTTAGATGTTTTTTTTTTCTCTTTTTCACAAATTGTTTTTATGTGCTTCCAAATGGTTTTGAATTTGCCCAACCTTAAATTCATTCAAAGAGTGAGGGAAAAATGCAGGCGATGGAGGAAAGAAAAAAAGGCCTCGTAATATCAAGGAAAATTATTAATGTTCACAGAACAAAAACAATATAGTCTTACTACTGGTATTTTAAGTAATGAAAAATTATGTATCCCATTTAAAATGGTACAGACTAAATTAAAAATACGACAACAGTGTTTACACACAAGACTTCCCAGAGAGCCATAGAACATAATTTATTTAATCGATGTTACTACGTTGGAATTTTCGTGACGAAATGCTCCCCACCCTCCGAGTGCTCATCATCATTTGGAAGAGAGAAATTCTCCAGTATATTAATACTTCGAGAAGAGCTCGTAGTTTGACGTAAAAAGTATTCCTGAGACCATGAAACAGTTTATTTATACGCCTCGCCATGCACAGGAACTCTGCATACAATTATACTGTATTATATCTTTTCTCATTTTTTTCCTTTTATTTTAAAATGGGAGGTGCTTTATTCTTTGTATGTACGCTAACGTGTGTTTTAAGGCTGCTAAAAGTTAATTAAGTGGTTCTCAGGAGCGAACACATGGGTTTTTTCTTAGCGCATGAAACATTTTTTTCAGCCATTAAAAAGAAAATTTCCGATGAGGCGTCAGTGCTTTCATCAATCATAACCGTGTCAGCCCTTTGCTCCCTTCACAAGATCACCTCGAATGCATCCAAAGGCTGTTCAGAGGCGTGTCACAGCTAAAAATTTGTATCTAAAGAAAGACTTTTACAAAATAAGCAAAATTTGCACTCTAACCGGCGTATTCCATAAATCCACTCAAGTGTGAGTGTGAGAGGAGAAATGTGAGTGCAAACATCTGAGGTAAGGGTCTACAATTTTAGTACAGCCGCAAAAGCGAATGTGAATGTCCAAACATCTGAGGGTATTTCTGTAGATGCGTTTTGACCCTTACACTCACAATTAGTCCCACTCACACTTGAGTGGATTTCTTGAATTCGCCTCTTAACCAGGATAATCTGGCATTAAAACGTAGATAGTGCCTTCCACAACAAAACGTAGACTATTGGATTTTTTTTTTATTGATAAAACAAAATCTGAAAAATCGTCAAACAAAATTAAAACAAAAACTTCGTGCGCACGCGTTAATTTTTCTCTTAGTTAATTTTTTCTAGTCCTGAGAACTATTTAATAACTTCTAGCAATATAAGCAACAATTAGGCGATATGCCTGTTCTCCTGTCCGGGTTTTTTTTTTAATTTTTGTAGGAGGTACAGATGTATGATAAGATCTAGATTTGGGGTTTGTTTAACATCTCTGTAATGTGTGGCGCAATGGCAACCCGGACCACTGCACTGTGACTGAGGTTGGCACTAATGACCGGCAGTCGACGCGCTATTAATCTTCAAACCCCCCCCC